>JAOPUG010000053.1:22983109-22995031 GCA_027564375.1 Micropterix facetella | reverse complement strand
AAAATGTTTATTTGCCGAAAAAAATTTGTTTTATTCAAAAAGTCACTGACTTATCAAACCGCCCTCGTATATATATAGGCTGAGATAAGCGTAGCGTCCAAAAAGTTTAAATGCCATATAAATTTTGTTTGGTAACTCAGATCTAAACCGCGTACGTAAAGATGGAATAAACAATCCCAGTCGCGGAAGGCGCCTCACAGATGCGAGTCCAGGGGTGGCCATAGCCATAATATTCTACTAATAAGTGAGTATTTTTTTAAATATCGCATCTCCTACCGCCTAACACAACATACTACGGATGATAACAAAGCGATATAATACGTCATTGTCCCAGACCTCTTTTTGTTTTAAACTCCTTTGAACATCCGTTTTATCTCTTGCTTCAGATTTGTTATAGGTAGCCCCAAAGTATCTAACGAGTAATCCGCCAGAGGCATCCGCCTTGCGATCCAAGGCGCGAGCGGAGTGTGTGAGCATCAATTCATGAAGAGAATATTACTGTATTATCGACGTCAACAACCAGCCATTTTGATCGTCTATTCTGTTGTTAGCACAGCCATCGCCTCTGTCTTCAATTTCGCCTTTTCGTTATAAGGAATAACTAAGTTTATGCAACGTTCGTTGAAAGAGCAGGGTTGGATAGCTTAATCAGGCACATAAGAAGCTTGAATTCCAATCTTGAAGCCATCTACGAATAGTGTACGCTATTAAATTTATTGTTCTATTATTCTACTATCTTCGACAAGTCTTAGTAATGTGCATAGGCAAAGCCCTCAAACAGACAGGCATGTGACCTGCCATAAGGGGCATCCTTAGGCATAGGCATGAGTCAGGTACAGTCAGTCTTACACAAAAATTTGGCTGTGACAAATTTGGCTGTGGTGATCGCGGTGGATCCCACACAATTTGAATGATATTCAAAAAACGGGGTGGGTCACTTGGTGCAATACCATGCTTATCAGATTCGGTTGTTAAATTTGGTGTAGAACATAATAACAGATGACGAAACATAGATTTACAACTACGACCCCGAAACAAAGTGGCAATCGATCAATTGAGTCTTTCATGACGAGCCGAACCCAACTATAAAGGCGCGCGTGCAAAGTGCCTCGAAAGGGATGATCGCTTGTTTTCTTTAGGAAAACTGGACACGTGGCTACTGTTGCTTTAGAGAAACATCGTACCATTAATGGGTACACGGCCATTTGCTTGCTCCGAACAGTACCGGGGTCACAACGAAGGAATGGAATAAATGTTATGAATATTGGGTTATGTGTATGAGAAAGTGTATTAACGATCAAGAAAAATATTTTTAGAAACAAAAAAAATATTTTCGGCCAATCATTGTATTTTTTTTTCATTTTTATTCCGAAAACTATCAGCGTGGCTCTCGTATATAATGTACAAATGGAAATAAAATACTAAAATAAAAATTTAAAAGTCACCCCCTCTGGATTGAGGTATTAGGAGTACATGTGCCGGCAAAACTCCGTCGCATCACGGCGTTCCCCGGGGCGATCGCCTAGATGGGAGCTAAAACGGCATTTCTGATTGGCCTCAAGCTCCTCCGGAAGTGTTACATCGGCCGCGGATAAAAGCAAAGTTGCCACTGGACAAAATGCCATTCTGTATTTCCGGCCGGCTAAAGTTTGCTGCAAACATGGCGCCCAACGAAGCGCCGGACGCGGACGCGCCAATAAAAACAACCGCCACGAAAATAAAGCGCCCGTGCCGTGACGAAACTAACACTTCGACTAATATGCAAAACTATTCTAGTCACGATGCTTTGCGAGGTGTGGAATAAACGTCAATTCAGACCTCGATTAAAATCGATTCAATGAATGCGATAATGGCTGATTATATAGAAAGTAATTAATTACAGCATAAAGTTTCGCTGATTTGGTTTATTGTCTTTGGCTGATTTGGTTTATTGTATTGATCTTTTTTCAGATACCTAGTAGCACCTACCTACATAAACGACAGTATTACTTAATTTAAATTAATAGAATATTAACTACATAATTATTGCGCCACGTGACTAATATTAAATATATTGATTTGATATAGAAACCAGTTGAAAGATCTACTTCCATACTATATTTTTATTTTATTTTATCCATAAAACAAATTGGTAGGCGTTCCCTACCCTTAGTCGAGTTTAATTGGTTCGTAACATACTTTTAGATAGTACAATAATACAAATATGTAGAAACAAGATACTTATTTTGTTTTACAATAGCTACCTAAATAAAATTTACATAATCTTACAGACGAGCAGATTTACGTCCCATTAACTGTTCACAATAATTACCATAATAGTTCTAAATAAGTATTTATCGAAATACAATGACTATTTTATACATTATATTATATGACAAGATCATGATCAAACATATAGTTATCGTCAAAGCAAAATAGAGCGTATCTACTAACACAAAGAAAAGTAACAAAAAGATAAGTCTCTATCTCTGAGAAAATCTGGTGAGTGTTGTTGTCCAATATGACCTTATCCATCTTTCATCTTACAATTGGAAACCCCTCGCTAGAATATTAAATTTTGAATGACACTCTGAAGACAAAATTCTCGAATAGCACTAGTTTGCAGTACGAAGATAGAATACATGTCAACAGCCATCATAAAAGCAGTATACCATAAGACAAAGTACTGTGGAAATAGCTGAAGTAGACCAGACCGATTCCACGTCAGTCAGCTGTTTGATTTTCATAACAGCAAACGCTGCAGAGCTCAGAGCTCTATTCGGACAAAATGCGGAAAACGAAACTCCTTGCAGTCCGAGGCACGCGCGGACTCGTAACCGTAAGCAACTGAGGTCATTCCCGTTGGCAAAAGTGCGAAAATCAAGCGTTTTGCGATATTTGCAGTTTCGGATTATGTGTAAAGGTGTCCGCAAACTAAAACACAATTACAATGAATGAAAGAATTATGAAGTAACGTATCTATGTGTAGTGTACTGGTTTACGTATAATCAAGAATTGAAAATTACGCAAACAAGAAAACAAAAGAGTACAGAAGAGGCAGTAGTCGAGCAGCCCAGCGTCTTCGACGTACGCTTGCCAAACTCAGGTGCGGCGCAACACTTAGATGACTATCAAACGTACAACTATGCGTTCCTTACTGCAATATACCCATAATCTCATACTTATATCTAAAACAGTCTTGGCGAGAGAGTTTCTTCCGTTCCTGGGGGAACTTAAATAACTCATCCTTTTGTGATTTCGCATTGCTACGTTCGCCCGCGGCGCTGCATTTCTATAAAGGCGTTTATTGCGGGTAAAGATGAAAAGAATACATTATGCTATTTCCAGCCACCTCTCGCGTCCCGCGTCGCACCCACAACCCAGCAGAACAGATTACGAAGAAGGTGTAAGCATACAGATACGGCCCAGTCATGTGCGGTGGTACTCGAATTATCGGCGGTGGCGTCTGACTACGAGATCATCGCCCATGGCGGTGTTGTTTGTCCGTGCGCGCGGCGATGTCTCGAAAAATAATTTGGAAACTGTTACAAAAGCCATTTATAAATCGATTTAAACCATTTCTATACCAACCTTAAGTAAAAAAATGCATACATCGGTGACATAAATGTAATTTTTTTTTCTTTAGTAGGATTTAATTTTTGGTAACAGAATTCACTTATCCCACAGCTGCCAGAAAAAGATTTTTTTTAGTTTTAGGGTCACGGAGAAAGAATATATTTATCAAAATTTCTGTCAGTTCCTCTCTATATATCGCCTAAATATAGCGGAAACAATTCAATGCCGCTTTTCTTCAACTCTACATAAAAAAATAATGATGCTTCTACCTAGTTTCCGTTTTACAACTTGTGAACACCTTAAATCATATAGTGATATAGCATTCATATAGCGTTCGTCTCGTTCGTCACTTAGACGCAATGGATAACCCGTGGGCCATGATGCTATGGGCGAATTCGCTTCGCGCTGCAAGCATCTGCGTCCAGCGATCCACTAGCCCAATAAGTGGCGCTGTAAGACACTGCGAAACACTCAACGAGCGAATTGGCACCAGGATTGCCAGCCGCGAACTGGGCTGAGCGGGAAATTACCAGCGCATAGACGAAATAGTCACTCCACGTGCAGAGAGACCGCGTTTGAATCAAAAGATTTTGTTTTGTTAGCTCTACGCTACTCGCAGTCCCATTAATACAGAAGTATTTATCACAGTAATTCAGAAGAGTTCCTTCAATTTGGATGAGGACAACAGTTAAGGGAAAAAATAAAGCATCAACATCGTATGGACTCTTCCCTCTAAAAAGTTTTTTTTTTCTGGTAAATGGGTCAGCTTTCAAAATTATATTTATATATTTTAGGCATATATTATATCACACGTAAAATACCGCAATCGTCATAAATACTACTTCTTAAGCAAAATAATTTACTTCTTGACGCTGGAATTGTCAACGCCAACAACGTAGCTTCTTGTGACGCTGTTTAATTACGACATTATCGTCAAACGCACCAAATTTTAGGTCAGAGCATACGAAAGCTTTCCTAGTAGAGCATTGCCCACTCTTGTTGTATCTTTCATGAGCACGTACAATACGATTATTCTGTGTCCGCGGCCGCGGCGCCCCGTCTGCCTCGAAAGTTAACTTAAATGAACGACTGTACAACTTCTATCAGGACCGCGGGCTTGTTCATTATAACGAGAATGCCTCCTCTGGCATTCCGCCTGGTTTGCTTTCAATGGATTCGCTACTTCCGGCGGACCGGAAACCTCAAATCATTTATTTAACGCAAATGTACAGAGAGCCGAGGAGAGATCAATAAACGGCATCTCGCAGCGATTTGCAGTGATGTAATTGACGATTGTCAGGCATAAAAGAAGAAAAAAAATCCTCGAGTAAAAAAAAATAAATTAAAAAGTCTTCTAATTCGGCCTCGTTTGTTTATTTATATAAAAAGAGAAAATTATCATGCCCGTATTTGGGATTATTTTTCCAGCACCAGAAATATAATCTATTGGACTTTTTATCCTTCCGTTAAACATTACAACACACCCCTCATTTAATTAGTTTTTCATTTTATTTTTATTTTAGCAACCTTAAACATATAATCCAATACGTCAATTGTAAACTGATTTTAGAAACCTAATACACCAAAAACAAAATATTACATTTCTAGCCAAAATGAACATTTCAAGAACAGTGCAGAAAACAAAATAAAAGTCTAATATTTAAAAATTAAACCAAGAAAAACGTTAAGGTTCATTTTCAAGAGACGGCTTGATGATAGAAATATATCTACATCTGGCGCGGTCCACAAACAACAAGGCGTTCAAATGTCGAGAGATCTTTGATAAGTCCATCCATATTACGAGTACATTGGTGCGAAAGAATGGCTCCAATAAGAGTGCATGAACATAGTTATCGGACACGAAGAAACCAATTTAGGCCAGTATGAGCAGGCTATTCACTCTTCCGTTTAGTACACCATGAACTTGTAATATTGAATGCATCTCTCTGTTCTTAAACCAACTGAGTTGTATTCAATCATACCGCGCACATAATTACTCGGATTCAAGAGTGGTTAGTACCCGTACAATTTAGAGGGCATGGACCTTGGAAACCAGTTTTGTAATATAAAGTGGCAGAATTGACTTCCAGTCTGCTTTTCAATATGGGGCCAAATATCAAACGCATATATTTTACATCGCTGAACCACTTGTAGTTGTGAAGTACGAACCGAACAGCCTAAAAGATGAGAAAGCAAGAGCAACCACGTGACTGTGGCATGTGATCTGACAGTCAAACTTAATTCGGATTCGGCTCTCCGAAAGTGAGTAGTTATGCATGATAATAATATATAGCATATTAATACCAACCAACGCTATTTCACAGCAGCTAAATCGTGCTCTTAACCGAGTGTGCTTCGGACCCCCATCGGTTGATTAAAAAATAAACTATTTCAAGCGGGAGAAGAAGTCGACTGTGGGGCGTGGGTAAAAGTTTAGCAATGCAGCTGGGGAAGGAGGACGATGCTGGCGGATAGCGGCCGACGCAGGCGGTTTAACTAACTCGATTTCGACTTCGACACCAAGTCAAGCGAGTGACTGCGCGGTCACTTCGGATGACTGCATTATAGCAACTTGTTAGACGCCGCATGCCGCCACTGCTAGACTTCCTCTATTTATAAAATACTAGAGAGTACCCGGCATGCGTTGCGATGCCACCGTTCGGTATCGAGTATTTGTTTATGATTGCTTTCAGAGCGGTGTACCTTTTTGGTGCGTTAAGTATATAGTACTTGTTTATGACCCTTGCGAGAGGCGTACCTTTGTGGCGCGTTAGGTATTGAGTTGAGCGGCTTACCTTTGTGGTACGTTAGGTATCGAGTTATGTGGTCCGCCGCATCACCCCCCATTTTTAAGACGAAAAGTAGCTCTGGTCAGTACTGGAGTTGTGCGACGACGCAACTGAAGCAGTCAAGGTCGCTGCATTTCTGTTGTACCAGCAACACCCAGCGATTTCATATGCGTCAATTGCACTTCCCGTAAAAAAACTGTAGAAATACCTAATTTCCCATGGGAAATATTCCTCAATAAATGTGCTATCTAACGCAAAGATTTTTAAAATCGGACTGACAGTTTAGCAACGCATAAGAGACAAACATACTTCCCGTGGTAAATCTAAATGTCCGTGAACAACCTTCTTCAATAACACGGAAACGACTAACGCGTAACATTAGAACTTAGAAACGACTAACGCGTAACACGTAACATTAGAAAGCTAACTAACATGGAAACGGTACAACTGGTCTACTTCTGCTATTTTCATAGCATTATGTTTTATGGTATACTGGTATGGGCAAGGGCTGCTAACGAATCTTTGTACTGAAAAAGAGGGCTATTCGGTCAATATACAGACTAGGTTCTTGGGATATATCGCGAAAATGTTTTAAAGATATTAACATCCTCACCGATGCTTCTCGATAAAGCACTCGGTAAGAAACATGTCGAGCAAAAAATGTCTATTGATTAAAACCATGCATTTTTATCAGTAAAGTAATCGTTCATTTTATATCTGTAAAGTAATCACAGATAAAAGGAAGTGACCGCCACAATGTAAATACAATATATAGAAGTAAGCTTTCATTTCCCAAGTTCCGACTACAGCAATTAGGGTCCTCTTTTATGAGACTGTGTATTTATTTACTTTTATAATTAAAAAAATTAAGGACTTTTAAACTTTCCGGGGAAACAATTTAAGTCTGGTATTAAAACACACGTTGTGTAAACACGTATATTATCAAAATAGACGATTACTTTACGGATAAAAATGATGGTAGGTATACATCAATCTACATATTTTGCTGAGCATGACTCTTCAATACTATAAGTACTATACTTCTTCTTTTCTTACTGTTTCATATGTTTAATTGACGGGAACACAGTGGACATTGACGTTCTCAAAAGGTACCGAGCCATTAGGAAAATTAGAAGAAGTAACCAACCCACGTGAAAGTACAAAATATATCTGAAATAATTCTAAAATATAAAATGTATTAACTCAAATATTATATGTTGACAACAATACTATCAAAAAAGTGGCAATTGGTTTTCTTTGGCGGTTATTATCAGTGAAAGAACTGATAGATATCCTGATAGAATCCATTGAAAAAAATAATCGTGTTTGAAATTCAGCATATGTACGCAATGCACGTACACTGATTTTTTTTTGGCTTTGACTTCGACGTACTTCTATCCTCCAAAGTGTTTATAAACATTTTTGGTATCGGTCTCGACAATGCCCATGGGTATTTTAAATCCAGGGATCAAGGCGTACTGTTTTCGAAAGTCTTTATTCAATAGCTTTCGTGTCATTCGGTTTTGGTCCTTGAAACATTTAATTGCCTCCGAAGCATTGGACGACTCAGAAGACTCGTAAGATCGATATCATAGCTATTCAAGTTGTGCTGTCGCTACGCAAACAGAGATTTAAATAGCGGCGGCGTTTATCATTCAGCCACGCACGAATCCAGACACATGACAAACTTCCCCCCGATGCGATGTGACATCGAGGCGATGGGAAATTACTTTCCCAACTCGCGGGGAAAAAAGCCGCCCCCGAAAGTTGACGAGCGTCCGTACGGCTGAAAAACAGCGGCGCTTTTATTAAAGCGGGCCTCGGCTCTTGTGCCGTCTTCAAAGCGTTCGAAACAGTTTTATCAAAATGTAGATAGGCTATTTCCATACGAAGCATACAGATGAGATGAGCGCTGGTCCTAACTATGAGCAATTTTGATGTAATTTATTTCTAAAAATCTGGTCAATAGACGATATCCTTTATGTAATTTCCAAAATTCGTCTTGATGAAGTATAACATACAATGCGTCGCAGTTCTAGGTATCGGATATCGTGATATATAGTTACGCTCATCTATATATAGCACTAATATATAGCCTCACTGATTCTGTAACGCTGAAGGGCAATTGTTCGAAATTGGAAAAAGGCAGGAGGCATTACATGGTGCATGAGTTACGTATGTTCCAAAAATATATTAGGAGTTCGAAATTAGAATTTTTTTTGGTGCGGCGTGACGTCTACTGTCGCGGAGGAAGATCTATTCGGCGATTGGTCCTTCCTTTATATATGCAATGAAATCCATCCTTTATATATGCAATGAAATATAATATTTTTAACATATTTTTTTTTAAGGTGGACAAGGACGAAGAATGAGGACGAAGATCCTGCATCTAGAAAGCGTCTCTTGGCTATAATAGGCAGAATGGCGCGCAAATCAAAGTCAGAATTCGAGTGACAAAATGTGTGACTTAGATGCTTCCTCTCATGAAGAAAGCATTAATCAAATGAAACCCGACGAATTAGCCGCACATCATGTTGCTCATAATACATCACAGCAACGATTTATTCAACTAATGGTAATTTTATATCTATATCCAACTTATGGTAATATGTCTAAATAATGGTAATTTTACATCGTGTTTCCTAAAAGGAAAAATTAAAATGCCGAAAGCAATAAGCGTTGACGGAGAAATATTGGAGTACCCTTAATTTTTACGAAGTATGCTGTCAGATCCAAGCTTTCCGCATTATAGTCATTTCCGCTACCAGATTCGGTCATACAATAATACTTTGTCATTCACGTCAATTGGTGCCAAAATATGCCAAGATATGCCGGGCCGTTGTTCATACGTATTTAAAATCAATGGCTACTCGCATCACAAATACAAACAATAAATAATGAGACACCTCAATATGTCCAACTTTATGTTCTGGATTCTACACAAGCAACAGACATTCATTAAAATCGTGCAGAAAATGATAAAAGTCGTAGAGATATTCTTGAGAGAATCGATCGTTTTTAACGAGAAAATAATAGAAATGCGGAAAATAAAGTTATATGCTAATTCAGAAAATCGAAGAAGGAGTAGTGGAATAAGCAGCTCAATCTGGCGTTCAAATTCCAGTCGTCAACATGGCTTTGCGCAACATTGGATTTAAGGCCATTACTCGGGCGAGCCAGTCACCCTGAGGCGTTTCAACGAACTTTATCGCTATATCGCCCCGAGATGAGCGTAAGGAATTTGGACAATACATATCCACAATCCAACGTTGTCTCAGTTCGCAAGGGTCCGACTCCTTACCACAAGGCACTGCGAGTTTCCAAACTCAGTTGGACATCCTCGTACCCTCGCTCCCAAATTTATACGGATTTCTCCATCCACCCGTTTGGTTTCGGGCTCGAAGTCGCTTGCTCGACCACTGCCTGATGTGATAATGCGGTATTCCGTTACTCGCAAATATGGCGGACCCGTGGCGTCCATTACTCGAAAAGTCATTTATAAAGATAGGTGACATCAGGTCAACATCTACCCCCGCGCCACGCAACCGCCGGTTATTCGTTAGTTGAGCAAAGCCGGTTTATTGTACCTACTGTAGATTCATTGTACCTACTGTACAGTTTATTGTAATGTACATTCGGAGTACAATGCACCAAGCTTGCCTTTGTGCGAAAGTCGTTCTTACCCGTGGTATCACAAAATTTAAACATTCTGCAGCCTTCGTATTGTTTTGTATTTGCTGGATGCGTGCTTGGTCATACCTATCTATGTTTATGAAAATCAAAGAATTACACGAATATTTGCCCTATATTCAAGTACATGCAATTCGTTAAACAGTTGCTCTGAACTACATGGGGGAGGTTTTCTTTAAATATTATTAATGTCCTTTCTCAGAGTTGCCTTTACACATGTAAAGACTCTCTTAACAATGGCATAGAATACTTTGACTAAGCCAATATGTGAAAAGCAATATAGGAAATATATAAAATAAATGAAACATATACGGAAACCAGCAATGAGTGATAGACAAGTGGATAAATGATATAAGAAAACATCAAACGAAAAGCAAGACCAAATGATCCAAAAAAGGTTAACTATACTAATTATTATTACCGGTCGATTTATAAATTTTAAGATATCTCAGCTGATCAAAACGCTAGAATTAAAGTAAATATATCTTTAGATTCAGAAAAAAATCGTGCATCGATCGGCGTTAAGGCAGGATTTAGTTAGACGCGCATACGCGTTCGCTAACCGATCCGCGTCCCACGCGCTGAATCGTTTTTCCTCGCGAACCGCGCGTCCTTTGGCGCCATTTTTTATCAGTACTACAGGTTATGCAAATTTGGCGTAAGTATACAGGCCGCGGCGACCGCTTACGCATGCGCACCGCGCTACCGATGCATGGATCTACTTGATATAATTGCCACCGGGAGATCGCGCGGCGCGGCCGTATGCAAAATTGATCCCCCCCCCTCTCCCTCTACTCCCAATTTTGATCGGTAATTGGCTACCGGATACTGAGATGGCGGTACTTTTCGGTGTTTTTATTTGTGTATTAAACTACATAAAATTCTCAATCGAATGGTTATTTTCATTTTAAAATATTTCCAGAAATAAGCAATTGATAACTTTAATATTATGGATAGAGTGGTAGCATTTGTGATGAACTCATCTACTGTCTTTATTATCAATGGTAAAGACATGCTTATAGAGGATTTTAATATGTTATTATGTACAGCAATCTAACACAATATTTTGATATAGTTATAAAGATATACCATGATAGGGATCAGATTGACACGAAAATTCCGTTAAAATCTTACGTCATCCCCTCCCTAATATCGAAATTCCCAGTAGAGACGTTGCCCTTAAAACTATAGGCACGCAATTCGTCGAGCCACCGATGGCTGCATGGATAGTCGCGCGACTCACGCAATACGGCACTATCGTACGCCCGTATTTGATCGCATGTCCGCGTAGGATTGGAAAAGCGGCGTCACGCCAACCCGCGCGGCTCACATTATCGCACGGCAGCATCGCGAAATAATTGAACAATATTACATATTTTTTCATTTCGCCGTTTGCGATGGGACCACGCGCGTTTTGTACGATAGTCTCGCATCTAATTAAACCATTAGATCGAGGCGAATATTAATCAATTAGGCGATTAGAGGCGCTAAGACGATGACAGACCGCAATCGGGAACGATCCGACAAACTAATGTACGATTGTTTGAATTGAACCAACTCTATCTTTGTTATTTATTAATATATAATAAAAGTAATATCGCCATTCTGTAGAGAATTTAAGTGTCTATATACGTTTCATACATGATGCTTCAGTCGCAAGTCAATAAGTAACAAAAATCTATAGCTTAGGCGCCTAGATACCCGTCGCTAGCTATTTTTGATCAATAAGTATTGTATTCATTAAAAAAAACGCACTGCACAAAACTTCAGGGATAAATGACCAGAGACAGAGCAGATGGGAGTGTCAACTGCTACGGGCGAACCCGTCCACTCCGGAGCGTTTTAACGATATAGATCGTTCTATCACCCCGAGGCGAAACGCAGAGAC
>JAOPUG010000053.1:22942448-22955638 GCA_027564375.1 Micropterix facetella | reverse complement strand
GACCATTATGTCGTTAGAACTGCCCGGGTGGTGGGCGGGGTTTCTCCCCCCGCCTGTCATCGCGTAAATGAATAATATCGTGATAACGCGGTATTCCGTGACTCGTGGCATCCTTTACTCAGAGAGCCACCCGAGATTGGGTGGCTATCGGGTCGTTTCTGAGGGTAGGCGACGACAGTTGGACACTTACCCCCGCGCCTTAAGAAGTATTACGCAACTAGACTCCCCCGACTATTCTTCAGTTGAGCAAGGCCGGTAAACCGACCAATACATCAACCGTACAGTGCCACCCGATGTGTTATCCCAGGTCCGACCACAACACGGGTTTCAATGGATTAGTCCCTCTTCGGGGAGGCTTCCGGATGGGAGCTAAGCCGTTAGTCGGGCCGACGGGTGTAATAAGATAGTAATATGTCTCGAGCTGCATAACCTCATTAGGCGCCAGCTCGATTACTAAAATTGGATTGTTAACTCTAAGATTCGAAGTAGTCACAATTGGTTATCTTAAAAGAAATATTATTATTGATATTTTCATGAGGGAACGCTGTTATTACCTTAATGAGAAACTCAAATTCGTATAGCCGCAATAATTACACTTGTATACAGCAATTCACGTAAATGCTTGGCAATGAAACCGATTTATTATAAGAGTTTTAAACTGCTTGAGAAGTTCTCGCCACTTAGTCGGCCGTAACAAAAAAACGACCGTTACGCAACCTCGCCCGTCTGCAAAGTTTTGCGACCATATAAAAAGTCGCGAAATATCGTTCGTTAAATTACATTTAAACGAGCAGTATCGATTTATGAGAGGGAGAGCCTTCGAGATTGACAGGTAGATAATTATACACTGACAGCGCTAGTTGAAAAGTTCTTTGTCCTATTAAAATATTGTAGATCGTAGAGGCATTCCACCGCTGGCACCATTTATTACATCTGAAGATAAGAATAGAATGAGACAATGTTATATCATTAACAGATATTGCTTACTATACTATTGTAAGCGTAGCGACCCATTCACACTGACCATACGTACAACATAATCTCCCAGCCGCCTGTTAGTCAAATAAAAAAGGGGGTTTGCCCTACAAAAGGTGGTGTAGAAATGATTTTGATATATGTTATTTAATTCCCGGCCCAGATGAAAAATCCAAGTTTTTGACCTTGAGAGAGATCGGCGCGTTTCGCCATCTTGGATTTCTTCTTCTTTTTGATGCGCCATCTAGTTTTTCCAAAATAATTCCTCAACGATTGGTTCTACGATAAAAAATTCTATTACAAATTTGAAGAAGACTTAATTTCCTACATTGTCGGTATGAAGACTATGTTTTGTAAGTCTAATGTGTAAAGAGTTACAGCAGCGGGTACGTGAACATTCTTTCAAAACATCGTCAACTCCTCGTTTTCTCATTTTAAGAAATCATTTGTAGCTATTCATTACGAAGCCTACTCGTACTTATGATAATTTTGTAAATTGAAAGTCAACACATTTTTACACCACCACGAGGTAGAGTAAACGGAGCGTTTTTTAAAATTGTGGTATCCACATTAGCCTAATATATTGTTCTTGTTTTGCAGAATAAGAACATATTAAAAAGAACATGCAAGAACATATTATTTCTTTGTTTTCAATTTAAAACATCTCGTATCTCGTAATGTATGTCCAAGGGTATGTTTCTATTATCTCTTTCTTTTTGATGGTTGTGGTCGGTTGATGTTGATGCCTTCTAATCATCTTCGTTAGTGTTTTCTTCTAACCCATTTTCCGCACTAAGAATCTGGGCTGCCATTCATATCATTGCCTTACCTTCAACGACGCTCTCGATGATGACTTTGGTGCAATATCACACGATTCACCGCTGCAGAATCCGCATACAATAGAGCACTTTAATCCACCTTAACTGCAGCTACGTGCTCTACCGCATTCCTTCTTGCAATTGCATGCAATGATATTTAAGGTATCTGGGGCAGGTTTCTCTGTCATTAGTACAGGAGTGAATCCATTGGTACGAAGTTTCCAGCCCCATGCGGATGGATTTTTTTTGATTCCACACCATTTTGGACTTGGTGGTAGGTCCTAAATGCATGGTACCGTGCAGCGTCCTACGTTGATGGTGAAGAAGCTAGGTTGAATTTGCTTTTTATTGTCGATTTTGCAATCAATTTTTTTTTGTTTTTCCTTGGTTGAAGTGATGTTGTATCACAGCTACTAACCGCATGTAAAAAGAGGATGTTTTAGGCTACTTCTTTCACTTTCAAACTATTCGCGGAATACACTCTTTCAACTGTTTTGCCTCTCCCCGGTTTGCGAAGGTTGATGATGGCTTTAGATGATCCTAATGCAGCCAGCAGAACTAAAAGATCGACGTCTTCGCCAACGATAAAAACAACATCGAATGACGAGCAGAAAGAAATCGCTTTGTTGACAATAAAGACATAATTATCTTCTTCAACCTCCTTAACAGTAAAAGCAGCCTGTTCGTTTTTTTGTCAGCATCGTAATGATCTCGCTTTATTTTTTTCATTCATCAAAATTGATCTTGAGAAACTTGAACAGTCATTGTCTCATCGAAAAAAACTTCCGCAGACATCTGCTTCTTGATATAATTACGATGCCATATAACTTTATGTAAAAGATATCTCCATCTATAATATTGATTTTGTAATTTCCGAGTTCTACGCCATCAGACAGGTGTGAAAATAGCATGCAACAAAGATTTCGTGTTTTGAGCATTCAGTCTTCCGAAAAAAGCGACAAAGGAAATAGAGCAAGCTCGAACATAAAATAATCCTTCATCTTGTTATCGGATTTCTTCGCCATGCACATTCTCCGGAATAGCATTAGTGGGTTGATTGTAATTGTTTCTGTACCGATTTTTTATTTGCCGTTGACTGCTGCCAATGGGATGATTGTCCTTGATTTTGAATTTGATGCGCTCGTCATTTTCGAATGCGGTAACCATGTTCGACATACATTCGAAGCCTTTTTCTATCGAAAAATATCAGTTTATCTTTTTATCTCCTACAACTCCAGTACTTATGAAAAGAAGTGAATCAATTTCCAGGAAGGGCGAATGCTGAGAAAACTAGTTTAACATTTTTTTTCAAGTATTGATCATCCCGAGTGATGAGCGAAATCCTCGTATCGACATGTTGCTCGGATGTGTCCAGATGAACGTTACAATATTATTTAATGGAGTCGCAAACGTTGTGCGAAAATATCATTTCTAAAGTCCACAGTGCTAGTACGCTATCACTGATTCCACGCCCACGAGTGTGATCCCCACATCTATGCATCATCCGCATTATACGTTTTCGGAAAAATGTTCACGTTTCCGCCGTTGTAACTCGTTACACATTAGACTTACAAAAAAAGTGTTTATACAAACAATGTAGGAAATTGAGTTTTCTTCAAATTTGTTCTAGAAATTTTTGCCGTAGGACCAACATGGTCATTCAGGAATTATTTTTAGAAAAAATCACATTGCGCACCAAAAAAAAAAGAAATCCAAGATGGCAGACCGCGCTGAACCCTTATGAGGTCGAAAACTTGGATTCTTCATCGGGGCCCGGAACTAAAAAACATAGATCAAAATCATTTCTACACCACCTTTTGTAGGGCAAAGGACTTTTTTAGTCTCTATTAACTGGACTATGTGGAACATGAGAGATTTACTCTATGCGCTTAGAGCTAGTAATGTACAATGCACGAGTTTTTTAATGTAAGTTATTAAGATTGTTTAAAGTAATATACTATTTCTTATAATAGTGTGTTTTGTTAGTCTTCAGAATGATGACAGAGAAATCCAGCGATTAGGACAAAGCGCACGAGAACAGAAATATATCCAGTTCACGACAGTGACTGTATTGTTCCAATCGGTGGTCGAAAGGACTCTGACTGAGCGTCTATCATATTATGGTACACCATTTAGTCTTGCTTATTTCAGGGCTTGGTAAAATTATCAATGTCAAAAATAGACGTAGGTAAGCCAAGACAGGTGGCCGCTGAACAAAATAAAAACGTTGCTTTTTCGTCATACAAGCACTCGATAAAATAATACAATCAAAATAATACAAAAAGTGCTAAGAAGAACTGCGGCAGGAGAGAAAAAGGCAAGATCAGCTATGATAATCCACATTTTTTGCATGACAGAACAGTATTTATCACAATTCAGTAGAAAACGTGCACTAAGCCTGAATGAACGGCAAAATATGCAAGTAAAGAAACAACTAACTAAATATAGATAGAAATCGAGAATGATAAGCGATTCGTATCGCAGTTCCTTAAAAAAATATATAAAATCGTGCTAAACGAATCATGTCAACAGGAGTATGACAGATTCCCCTGTAAACCAATTTCGCGTATTCAGGTAATTGAAACTAACTCAGTAATAAGAAATTGCGACCACCCATGGGGAGCTCGACACTCATGAATTGCGGATGAGATCTAATAATTGAATTTAGAAGAGGGTTGAGTAGAGACAATAATCTGCGGGGCTTGAAATTAGGCACAGACGTATTCATACATACGCAGATGACATAATGTGCCACAATATATTATGGAATCAAGAGGAATTTGACAATTATCGAACACTGTTTTTTTGAGAGGGGGAGGGGGGGTGATGTAACAATTCGCTCCTGTATATGTTGATATTTCCACAAAATTGTCTACGTGACAAGTGAAGCACCTAGTCTTAGACTGAAAAATGCACTATTTTAATTATTCAATTTTGAATTAACGTAAATTAAGGATATTCTCTCAACGATCTGCACGTATAACACAAATTCCAATCTATGGTCACATTGCCGAAGAGCAGCAACTAGAAAAATCTGGGAACATTCCTATCTATGCTCTGACTGACCAGATCAGAACATTAACGCAAGCTTTTAAAGATATCCTCTCCTGCCAGAAATTGGTGGTTTGAGATGCACACACGTGGAATAATCACCATGTACCAAAAACTATTTACTTAAAAAAACAAAACGAAGCTATCTCTGTATTGGTGTAAACGAATATCCAGCAATTATTCTATTCCGATGTTTGTCTCTTGTAGGAATCAAGAGACAAACATCGGAATATAACGGAATAGACAATCTATTCCGATGTTTGTCTCTTGTTCAGCTGCGCAGTATGACTTCATTGTTAACTTTATCGTACTATGATATTTAACGAACAAACAATTCGATCTAAGTGGTCTATGTGGCATGCCACCAAGACAGAATTTAGGCGTCCAGGGTAAAGCCTACATAATATAGGAGTGTCATATAAGACGTCAGATTTTATAAAGGGACATGTCATAGTGCAAAACGCTGGATCAGCAGATAGGCAAATACCCATTTACGTCCTTGTGAAGAACTAGAGGTTTATCAATCAGATCAATCTCAAACCAATCAAGTAAATAAGTTTTTTTTTAAATATAAAAGAAAGCGATTTTCAAATAAACGCATAAATCACAATAAACGCATATTGTATTCTATTTGCGTGGAAAAGTATGAAATATTGCATTTCATAGCAGCATTATGAAATCTGAAGCAATGACCGAAAAACACTTAAACCCTAACAAGCCCCAAAATAAACTATATATTTATTGTTATCCGAAGCTTAAGACAAAAAATACATAATTAGACAAAGTGCAAGTAAAAGCGATGGTCGCTAAGCCAAGAGTAATATAACATATAAGCCTACATTATAAATAAGATAATACGAATTTACAGCATTAAGTTTATAGCACCCGACGTTTCGGCGAAAGTGCAACCACCGTTTTCCATGGTAGACTCACCTGGATAGTCTACTCTGGGCAGTTGTAGTGCAGAATTGTAGCACCCGAGACGTCGGGTGCTACAAACTTTAAGCGGTAAATTAGTTTTATCGTCTATATAATGGCAAACAATTGCGATAGTATTCCTAAGTAACTAACTGATAAGCATGGTGAAACTTTTAATGGCAAAGATGGCGTAATAATACATAACGACTTGTTAGAATCCTTCTACAACTTCCATGGACTATGACAGGGGCATACATGCTTTTTGGCTCTTTAGAAGGTAATACGTAGCTCTAGTACTAAAACTACCGACCCTATCTTTAATAATCCGGTACAGCTAATGGCGTAAGATGATGATATTGGTACCATTGCACGCTCTGCACAAGCTTTCAAAGAAGTCCTTTTAGCATTGCATAGAGCAGCAAAACATATAGCACCAGCGACGAAAATACCAATGAAGAGGTAAATTTAATATCTGCAAATGGGTGTTTCTTTGGAATCCAGTCTCAAATGACCTCCGTCTGAAATCCGGATGGACGAAAGCAACAGTCTATAGACCAGCGTTGGATTTAAGATTATACTTGAGCGAACCTGTCACCCCAAGGCGTTTCAACACACTTTATCGTTATATCGCCCAGAGATGAAACGTACAGAATATGGACATATATTGATGTCACCTGCTACGTGTGAACCCGTCCACCCCGGAGCGTTTCAACGAAATTTATCGCTATATCACCACGGAGTGAAGCACAGAGACTTGGATGGGGATAAAAAATATACGTACCAAGCTCCACCCAAGCCCGCAAGAGGCCTACGCCTTACGGCGAGGCACTGGGAATTGCCTTGCCACCCAGCGGGCAGCCTCACCCCCTTGCTACCAAATTTAGACGGATTTCCCCATCAAGCATATTTGGTCCCGGTCCGAAGTCGCTTGCGCAACCTCTACCTATCGTACAAAATATGGACAGTACATATCCACAACCATCTACGCCACTGCCAGTTAGAGTCCTACGTCTTACGGCAAGGCATTGGTAATTTCCAACCAGCAGGCAGCTTTACCCTCTGACTACCAGATTAGGTCGGATTTCTCCATTCAACCGTCTGGTCACAGACTCGAAGTCGCTTGCACGACCTCTACCTATCGTAATAATGCGGCATTCCGTCAGTCAGAAATATCGAGAAACCGTGGCGTCCTTTACTCGGAATGTCTTCCGAGATCGGGTGGCCATCGGGTCGTCTCTGAGGATAGGTGACGACAGGTCGACACCTATCCCCACGTCTTAGGGAACATACGTTCCCAGACCCCTCCGGGTCTGAGTCGATTAACGACACGGCCGATTTGCCCGCCCCGTGCGTCTACCGTTCAGTTCCGCCCGGGGTTCGGTCCCCAGATCCACGACACAGCGGGTTCACTAGGTTGATTCCTCTTCGAGGAGGCTCCTGGATAGGGGCTGCTCCGCAAGTTGAGCCGACCAAGTTAATAATGCAGCCATTATAGCCTGAACTACATGAAACCGTTAGGAACCACCTCTACAGATCACTTTTAAGTTACACTTCAGAAACATGAATTTGATGAAACTCTACTAGATGTCTTTGAACGCAAAACACTCCACAGGATCTTCGGTGCAGTTCAGGAGGATGGCACGTGGAGAAGACGAATAAACAAAGTACTGTATAACTTATGTTATTACGTATATATTGTGAGATTCCTGAAAATCGGAAAGCTCGGGCATGTAGAAAGACCGAAGCAGCTGCCGAAACGCATTCTTTTTGGAAAACCTAAAGGGCAAAGTCAGATGGTGGTTTGATTCTGCGATTAAAGATATAACTGCATTAGAGCGAAACTCTGAAAACCGAAGCCCAGGATAGGGTGAAATAGAAGACGACTTTTGGCGGAGCCGACTCACAAATAGTTGTAGCTCTAATGATTATGATGACGATATGATGGGTGCCTGGCTTCTTCCGAATCTCCGAAAATTAGCACAAGAGTACATTTTGAGTGTACTTACTGAAAATTAATTAAATCGGCGAGTAAAAGTAAAACTAAAACTACTTCGAAAAGTAAAACTACTGCCTTTAGACGTCTCTAATAAAAAAAAGATAGTTACAAACCGCAAAAACCTACAAAACTACAAACCAATGAATGCCGTTTTCGGTATGAGCTCACTTCAAACTTGGCTAAATTCGTGATTCTCGCCTAAGGTGCCTTGGAGGGGAAGACGAGGGGGAAGGGGGAGTAGGAAGCAAAGGTGGGAAAGTAAGAGGGCGATCAACGCGAAGGCGAAGCACTGGGTACATTGCAATAATCGGTGAAAATTTGCGCGAATGCGCGTCTCTCCCAGCCCTCTTTCTTCAATGAGGCATTATTAATCTCCGGCATAATTAAGTGCAGACACACTCGCGCCCCTTGGTCTACATAGCGATCTAGCGAACGGTAACACGTTTACTTATTAGGCAGGTAATATACGCAATGTCAAATTGGTGACCCCAATGAGATGTCAAGGAAAAATTCAAGTGTCGATCTGTTTTAAATTAGAAATAACGACTCACACTCTTTGTGTACTAGGTGAGAGATTGCAGAGGATTCGGGAAGTCTGTCAATCTCATATTTGACTGATTAACCGTTTGTAATGAAATCTTATTCGATACAGGTTTGTGCTATCAACGACGATAATAAATAACCGCTGAGAGCTGAGAGAGAAATACTTCTCAAAAACGCTGTTAGTCTCAATGCTCTGCACGCATGTGGTTAGACCAGACCCATTAACACAAAGTCTTGCTACGATTCCAAATATTAAACCACGTCTGGCACATAAATCTGTCATGTGGAGCGGGTTTTTTGGGACTTTGCATGCATGTGAGAGCTCACGAGGTTAATGATTTGATCAACGACCGAGGGTTAAAAATTCATCAGAACGAGACTATCCAGAGTTGTGAACTATAATCAGTATCCTCCAGAGACATTTTACATAATTTGCTTCGTCAGAAATCTTGAGAAATCACTGTACTGATTTTAAAAACTATGTGAAATATTTGGGCTGATTGTCCATTTTTGGGCTAATTTGATTGGACAATTGAGGTTGTTTTGTAAGTTTTTCATTCAGCAATCCAACCTTCTCCTAGCCCTTTAGATATTCCATTTTCAATTTCCTCCTGAAAGTGGAGGTTCTAATTTTCCATAGGTTCTCATAAATCCCGGGTCTCCTTATAGTCATTTCAATGGTTGTTACAAATCTATAAATTATATACACTACTTTCAATTTCGCTTTACACAAGGTTCACTAGATTGACTGAGTCTTAGAAGCGTTAACATAACCTGTTATGGACTCAGTGACGACTCTGTGCGAGTATCAGGTGGTGAGCGCGTGGAGAACGTTTTCGAGGCTTGAGCGAGAGGGATTGAATGCGTAACCAAATTGGCTGGAATGAAATGCGAGCATGTCTCTTAGATAAAAGGGCGCTCCGCCGAGCAATGATCAATGATTAGAGGGCATTCAGGGGAAGCCATTCAAATATGAGACTATCGCACAAAGCGACACGCAAATAACAACCTCACATTCCGCGCGAGCGGCGCACCTATTCAACGCCGCCGCTGCGACACAAGCATACACGATTGCACGACCTTATTTCTAAGACCTATGAAAAGGCTTCATCAGGTGTAAATCGAGAAAATTATTTTAGCTAAGAATGTTTCCATTTCGAGAATGAATGATTCGGTGTTACATTCAAACTTTGTGCCATTTATAAGAATAACAATCTGATATTGTCATGTAACGAGAAAACAACAAATAAAAATATAGACATTTATCGAGCAAGTAAACAGAGGTGGTCAGAATAGACTAACTTCGCGGTCACCGTGTGGTGTTTGGCATATCAACCGATGATAGGGTCGGCTTCACCAAAAACGCGCGCAGGTGATAGCAAAACGAGAAAAATACAGAAATGTTTTCTGATCAATAATTTAATTGCGACTGGGGCTAGCTGATTAACCTGTTCACAACGATGTCCATTCGTAAAAAGTGATGTGACATATGTTATCTGATTCCATATACTACGCGTGGATCTGTTATCGATCTCCATATAATACTCCGAATAATACCACCAAGCGGGGAAAATTTGAATCGGCCTTCTAGAGAGCAAATGAATTTATGAATTGTGACGTAGTCCATACAGAGAAATAGGATAATAATATTAGGAAGACTTCAAAAATGTAATATTATCTATAATAAGAGATGATAATAAAAAGAGATGATCATTAAATACAAGAAACCGTCCCTCGTACACGTCATTCACACTTAAGGTGACTAAAACGGTAGCTAAGCACCACATAGTCCGTTATTAAGCACTAAACTAAGTAATTAAAGCCGTCTGTGTACTGCCACCGGTATGATCGCTGTTCATAGAGAACACACTCTGGTAAAAATAGTTATACGGTCTGTTCAAAGAATTCTACGATCACTAGACGTGTTTTTTTTTTCATTTTAAAACACGTATAACAACTATCTTTTCACGCCTTTATGACTGCTTTTAAGCAGTAATGAAAGTAAACTTCCCGCTAAAAGACTTCCCGTGCTGCGATTGGTCAACGTCTCACCACCATCAAGTTATTTTGTTGCGCCTAAAGACCTATCTAGCGACCTAACAGGAACTGTATCGCTAATAGTTGATGAATTTACCCACAGATGGCACTATTCGTCTTTATATGCTTGCCTGGTTGCTTGAATTGTATTTCCTAGAATTACTTATATTTTTAGTATTATCTATTACGTTAGAATCTAAAAATTATAATAAAATAATTTACGTAATATGTCCATAAGTAATATGGTTCATGCTATTGCCGTTCAATGCCAGAATGACTGGACAATAGTTGGGACTTTTGCATTCCTCCTCCTGGAAGGTAATGTTGTATGACTGGACAAGTGATATACTGAAATTTTATTTTAAAATATTTCAGCATACACTTTCAGTCCCCAGTAACCTATTTCTTTGGACCTATTCAGAGGATAGTTTATTTCACCTTTGTAACAATAGACACAGATAGACATATCTTAGCTGTCTGCAAGGCGACCTTAGATCAAGGACGTTATACTTACCGCCATGGCAATGTCCTTGCTGTTATTCGCGAGGTAATTAGCCTCCCAGTAGTTCGTTCTAACAAGGGCCTAAAAGTACCCTCCAAACCCCTAATACAGTTTGTGCGGGATGGCTCTAAAGGTAAAAATCATCCCACTACAAACCTTTCTCAATAATCTAGAAAGCTTCAGATTAGATTCTGGAGGTCGATTCGGCCTCTAAGCAGTAACAATTTCCTGAAAGACACAGATTCACAGCTCTCCATCCACATTATTCGCCCCTCTTTACTTCCTATCTTGGAAGATGGCCCTTATTGTAGAACTCACTGTTCCATGAGAATCAAATATACCAAAAGATGACGAGTACAAATTAAAAAAAACCATGATCTCGCAAATGCCGTCGCCTGGAACGGCTTCACTGTTCACCTTCACGCGGTGGAAGTTGATGATCATGGCCTCCCAGCCAAATCTTTGTTTCGCCTCTTTAAGGATCTTGGCCTCTCTTTCTAAATAATCAACTCCTTCCTAGTAAAACAAATATCTAAAACCGTGATTTCTGCATCTCAAAATTGGCTTTGCAGGAGGAGTGAATCGGTGGCAAGGTAGCTGTCCTAAACTTACCACAGCTGGTCGTTAGTGCGAAGTCCCTCCCCCCTCCCCCCAGAAGTGTAATAATAGTATTATGACGGGCCGGACTCCAGTCGTTGAACTCCATAGCAGTTCCGTTTATTCCGTTTACTTATTATCTATTACGTAACAATCTAAAAATTACAATAAAATAATTTACGTAATATTTCTATAAGTAATATGGTTCATGCTGTTGCCGTTCAATTCCAGAATGACTGGACGACAGTTGGGACTTTTGCATTCTTCCTCCATTGCACTGGAAGTTAATGTTGTATGACTGGATATCTGACATACTGACATTTTATTTTAAAATCTTTCAGCATACACTTTCAGACCCCAGTAACCTATTTCGTTGGACCTATTCAGAGGATAGTTCATTTCGAATGTTAATAATTTTAGAAACTTCTTTGACATTGGCTCCACGGAATTTTCGAAAGTTATGAAATGGGACTTTTTTAAGGATTCGTTTTCTAGAGTAATTAAAATGCCAGGCAATAGGTTCATCTATGATCATGCTATTTCTCTTGTTTATTGTTAAACCACAATATTTTTTTCAGCAATATAAAACACGCTTGAACTTTATAACTCAAATATTCGTTATCTATGGCCACAAAAAGGCGACTATTTCAAAATTCCTTTTTTGTCGTTCATTTAGGGTAAATCGCGTATCTATGGTAGCCGAAAACCACCACGTGATTTCTAACGTCATCACTTTTTTTATTATACCGATGTTCTTCGTAATGTTTGTTCCTTTGTTTAGGTCGAAACAAACAAACGTTTAAGGGAATTGAACCAGCAAAGTTTTTGACATGACCAAAACAGAACCCGCGCTTTCCCAAGCTGATTATATAATTTGATTGATCAGTGATAAAAATGAAAGAAAACTAACAATTACAGTATTTTTAAGTGTGAAAAAGTCAAGATGACGACGAGCTAGTTTTCAGAACTATTTAAGGGTTTAATATTTACAAAAAAACTTTTGATGTTCTATAAAAAAAATAAATCTGAGAATACTGACTTACAATATCATCGAAGTACGTGATTAAAGCACCATTCCACAATACTGTAGATTACTGATGTAATTTACATACCTGTAACAAAGAGAATGATAAACTTTAATATAATTATCAAAAAGAACTAATTGCGAGGCACTGCTGTGATCGGTTTCAGTTTTTAGATACCGTCAATAATCTTCAGCCATAGCCACATTAGCAGCAAATACGATAAACATAAATAAAAAGAAAATAACGTTATGGTTATCAACAAAGAACGCAATATCATCGTTAATATTCGAGTGAAAGGAACTAAACAAGAACGAATACAGAAATACAAGTACCTTGACAGCTTAGCGAATAAAATGCTTGGTCCGGAAATAAAATGTCGAGTAAAATAACCCAGAACGCATTTTCCAAAATTGAAACCTTAATCTTCCTTTAAGAATAAGTTTGGTTAGATGCTATTTTTCCAATTCTTATATATGATATGGCATCATGAACCCTAACGGAATTCTCTTGTCATAGCCGGAGAGCTAGCCACGAAAAAACAGTTGCGAATTATAGTGCAATGAAATTCCTCTAGTTAGTGTGCCATATTATTATTATTAATTGATCCGAGCGCCTGGCAGCTGTTCTACGGTGGGGTGGGGCAGCAAAGGGGTTGTCAAATCAATTAAAAGTGTACCATATATAGAACTCTGGAATTAACTAAAATATATGGCGCACCTTACCGGTGC
>JAOPUG010000053.1:22920893-22933528 GCA_027564375.1 Micropterix facetella | reverse complement strand
TTATCTATAGCATGCGCCCAACGTTTTTTGTTTTCTGTATGGAGCTAGGAGAAATTATTATATACTTTTTAGTCCATTTAAAAAACGTGTAAATTAAAAAATTGTTTTTATTTCAATAATTATTTTCTGCTTTTTAGTCTTGTGTTCGGTCTATGCTATTTCGGTCGTCTTTTTTGTATACTTTCACTTTTGTCCGCTGTAGAGCCGGTGTCTCTTTCATTTATGCTCCCTTCTTTACTTAGAGCAATATCTAGAAGTTGTTGTAATGTTTACAGTTCATTCTCCTCACATAGCCGGTCCAGAATTGGCCCACTTCGAAAACCCGTGACAAATATGTCCTTTATTTTCTATTCTAACCGATTTCCGAAATTACAAGTCATACAAATTACAAGAAATTGCCGCATGATTCTCCGGCGCCTTGCCGAAGTTCATAAAACTGGCATCTTTGCCTGTTCACGGAGATCCTTTTCGTTAACTGTTTATTCAGCAGCACGCACAATTCCGCGTAGCTTTTCTTTGCAGGTGATATCGAATGACACATTTCTCTAGCGACAGTATACGTTTTGTGTTCCATCAGCGTGAGCGGAACTGGGATTTTTCTGCTCTCTTCGACGTAATTTGCTTCGAAATACTGTTATGGCCTTTCTACAAATACTGACAAGTCGTCTACTTCCTGTTTGAAATCCATGACCGGGCCAATGGATGCACGCGCCGTCACGAACGTCTTAACTGGATTTTCGCAATTTTTTGTCCTCCGCCATTTTAATCCTCGTCGCCAATTGTTATATATCGGACTTACTCCATAAACAATGTCTTTTACTAGAATAAACCGCTGTTACGAAGCACATTTTATTTCCGCCTTTTCAACAAGAATGACATTTCCGGCCTTCCTTATTCTATCACATTATTTTCCGGCCCCATCTAATTGCCTCAATACATGACAGAGTTGCAGCCAGCGCTGTGCTTAGTTTGCAGCGTAATTCGGACCACCACTGCTAGATAGCGCTGTTTATTTAATATGTATTAATAATCGGAATCAATCGAACTAAAACTATACTGTTTCCAGAACCAAAGACGTGTGCAAAATTTCATCATGATCGGATATCCGGAAGTCAGTTTAAAATCGATTGCAAACTTGTACCGAACACACAGACACCGGAAGAACAGACAAACAGACAAACAAGAAAGCGACCTAATAAAAACGTAGTAAAATAACTTCCACTTTGGCCTTGAATATCATCGCTGGCGTTCTGATGAGCGCGCAGCTTTGTCCTGGGCTCTGAGTCAGTTTCCAGCGTTCAGTACTATGCTCACCTTATTCACGGTAAGAGTTTTCGCGTCTGGGAGAAAAAGTGGAATGCCGACTGCATGGCCGACTGACCTACAACTTTTTTCCTTCGATCGCCGATAAGATGAAGAATAGTGGCTACCTATGGTTTGACCACCACATCATCCAACTCTTAGGGAGTGCGTGTGGACTCGGTTATCAGACCGCGAAACAAATTATACGGTATGAAATCGACGACTATCATAGTTGTTTGACATTATAAATAAGATAAAAAGAATTTACCGCATGAAGAACTCCTAATATATTTATGAAATCGAAGACTATCGCGGTTATTTAAAATTATAAATAGATAGGATTAAACAAATTTACCGCGTAAAGTTTTTTAGCACCCGACGATTCGCCGATGTTGCAACCGCCGTTGTCCAGGGTAGACTGAAGTGCCGTCAATCGTTGTTCTGCCAGTAGGCGGCAAACTGCTGCTATTACTGCGCAGATTGTAGCGGTGGTAAGCCGGCGGGTGCGGAGCGCGCAAATGTTTAAAATCTGCCGTGCACACAACACTCACTCTATCTTGTGTTGCGTTCTTGCGCTCGGTGATGGGCATTGAGAACATTTTAAGAAAATGGTCCCACGAAGTAGAGAGTTTGAAACCGTGGTTTTTATTAAAGTTCAGGATTTTTCTTATTTAAACGTCTTCCCGGATCATGCGGGGAAAGTAAAATTGTTCTCTTGATATCACGATGAAATTTTGAAACTGCACCCAGTGGTTGGTTCCGCCATCGCAGATCCGCGATTTTTCTCGCTGAACGTTTTTAACAGGTTTGATGTGTTGATTAGTCGAGTGGCTATGGGCCGTTTTGTTTATTCAACGTAGGCCAACCCACAACTGCATTCGGTTTTATATACAGTTTGCAGCGGTATTATATCCTTTACAGGCCTCAGAGATCGAGTTGTGTTGGGTCGGTTTGAAGATCGTTTTTATATTGAATCTTACTTATTCGATCTGTCACGCCCTTGACATATGGCAATAATGCTCTTGATCTGCTCGGTTTCTGAGATTCATCTGTATTGGATCGTGCGTGTCTCGTGATATTTGCTCCTGCGATATATTTTGCTCCTAGTGGGAGCGTTTCTCTGCTGTAGAACCCTGGATTTTGCCACTCCTGATGTTGAAATCCGGTAGTTTATTCACCTCGCCCTTCCCGTGGATCACTCCCTCGAACCTCTGAAAGATTACTGTAATTATTACTGAATGTCCATTACTGATCTTTTATCGTCAACAACCTGTTCTTGGGTAACTAGAAGGAGGGTAGAAGTAAGCATCATCAGAGTATCATTCATCCACCCCTCGCGTACATACTAGTCGCTATTCTGGTACGCACAGAGTTATCGTTTCATGACATCCCGGGTAGATAGAATGACCACTGTCATTAAACTGAATGCTTGGTGGGAGAGGTTTCAGCCCTAAAAGCTTTGGATCTTTGGATCAATTAACAATCTTTAAGGGGAATTAATCCCAAAATGTAATTAGATAGTCATTATCGGCTTATTACATTAAATGCGGTTGCCGACAGCGCATCGGTACAGTAGTAAATAATTGGACACCTACCTAATCAGCTCCGATTGCGTTTCATTCCATGGCAAGCGAGCCCAACCAAGAAAAATTACATTAGGCAAGCTGGAACCCGGGACTGACAGTGCAAGTATTTGATCATCTGTTTCTCCGAGTTCTAAAAGTTAACCTACGAAGAGGAGAATACACTTAAAGGAGAGGAAGAAGAAGGATATAAGGGGAGACGATGTTACTTTATGCCGTTCTTAGCGCAATGTACGGCACAATAGGGGGGCGACTGTGCCATTTTAGCCCGCGGAACAATGCAACTCGAGTTGCTACCCGTGGCGAAAGGCGAGGCGAGAGAGGTTGACACTATATACAAGGAAAATACTACAACGTAGTATACACGATGGTTTACACCTTTGTGCTTTTGTTGCCTGGTGAAATATGGCCGATGATTAATAAATTTAGACTGGTCTGCTATGTCTTTAGAGTATTACTAATGTCGCAAAACTTGGCAACGCAAAACGCCCGTGAAATTGTCTCGATCAAAATAGGGTATCGAAAACATGTGGATGAAGGTGAAAACAAACAACAAAAACAAATAGACGCAGATCGGGTTTGTGTCGTAGATTTGTCATGTAGACTTCAAGATGAAATCACAAAAAAAAGCAAATATCCAAACACGATTAGTAGATGATTGGGCTGTAGCCGGCCGCTTTACGTCCGATGGACTAAATACCTACTCGCCTTGCGCTGTTTTTTCCTTCTTATTTTCGACGATGCTATGGCTCTACCATTCGCTTAGCGCTGAACTTTTTAGGATTATTAAATTTCTTTCGATACGATCTTTCTTCAGACTGGCCTTTTCAATAATTTTGAGCATATTTACGAGTCAGGGAGGCGATTTTTAAATTATATTGTAATTTTCACCTATATTCTGGTAACTATTTTTATTATCTCACTTTAGAGCATAGTAGTCATGTGCAAGCTCTTTTCTATGACACCAGAATCGACTTCCTAGCTCAACGCGTTTCTGCACTAACTTAAAATTCTATACTAAGATAATTAATGGTAGGGAAATTAACGCCGAAATGCAAAAAAATAATAGCCGACTAGTTTATTTTAAATAAATGTACCAGTTGATTACAGTTTATGGTAGCGTTCATTCCATTAGCTTATCGACATATTATTTTTATCGGCCAATTGCAGATATGAAAGACTTCAAATTAGCTAATTAGGTAATGATCTAATCAGTTAACGGTTTTGTTTTATGTTCACCGCGTGAGCACTGGTTCAAGGAAGACAACTACGACAAGCAGAAAACAGAGACTGGCAGAGAAGGAATCAGACCATCTGCATCCCCTAACTCTACAATATATCGTTGTAGGCCCAACAATTGCTCAGGCATTTAGTCTCGTAGGTATTAGCGATTCAAATCTGATGGTATTTTGTCAAACAAGAAGGTTCGACCGACCCCGCCTTTTTAACGAGGGAATAGAAGGTTTCATGTCAAAATATCTAAACATAAGTAAACACATAATTTACATACAAAAAAGCTCGAGGTCCGAGATGTATCCTGGATAGGTTAAATAGCCTAGATAGGTATCCTCTTCGGGATAAAGACCCGACCGCTTCAAAAGAATCGGGGGAGGGGCTGTGACACGAAAAATATGTGGCAGCGAGTTGATTTTGGCGTGGTTTGGATTGAAATAAAAGCAAGACATAAGAAATTATTTCTGTTGGTAAATGTATGTGACGGCTAAATTCACCGAAAGATATGATGATAGCACAGACTCCAGCATCAACAAGAATTTAGAAATATTTAATGGTAAAATTGCAGGATTAACAGATTGTATCGAAAATTGGCATATTTACATGGATAAGAAGCGACTCAATAAATACCTTTTTGTCATTGGTAGAAGCATTATTTTAAATATGATTATTTCGCTAGCTAAATGGAAATAAGTCGTATAAGAATGATGAAAATATATTTCGTACAAACGAAATCCTTTGTCGAAAAATGAGAGAATAAAGGAACCATTTTGAACCGCCAGACAAAGGAAACCATTATTTCTTTAAAAATATATTTATTAAACAGTAACTTACCAATCCACCGAGAACACTAATCTCTAAAAGGGTCTAGACATAGAAAACCGCTATGGCGCTAGAATAAAAAATCACGATTTCGAAATCCCTCGACTAGATGAAAAAAATGAGAAATATATATGGCCAGAGTCCAATAATTTAGTTATGGAGGCACTTGTTATCCAAAAACTATAGTTTTAGGACTATAATTATAATTCTGTAAAAAATATGATTTAGATTAAGCTATTTCCGACGCATTTTGAGCATATATGAGCTGTTTCAGCTAAAAAACAACTTTAGATTCTAACCTAGGTATATAATTAAACTTATTATGTAATTAATTGTCCATTATACGTTTGAGAAACACACCTAGAAAATTAGTTTTTTCATTTTGTGTAGTATAACAGATTAGTAGTATAACAGGCTGCGACATCTTGTATCGAATAGATGAAGTAGCTAAGCCCCGCCTCTCGCTCGTGAAGTAGGGATAACATAAACAACTCCCTTTGGGGGTACTTAAAAGCTGTCAAGAAAAGGTTGCATTTAGTATTCGTCTCTGATCCGCCGAGATAGCGGTAGCACCGTGCGGTTTCAAATTTTACTCTGACAAAACGCTGATCGTCTAGGTCATATAACCACTTATCATAAAACCAGACTGATCATTTGGCAAAGTCTATAATTACCTTCTCCGCATAGAAACTCAGAATTTAGATAATTATTTGAGTAGAGACATTCGTGCGTGAATAAAAACATATTTTAAACCATAAAGAGTTTTAAAAAATCTTTGAGTAAATTAACGTATGTGTTATTAAGCAGCAAACAATAAGTATACGGTGTGAGCTACTATATATTTAAAATAATATTTCTGTGAATAAAAATTAAGTTTTTGTCATTTAAAAAAAAAGTACTTTACTGATTCAATAAATAGTTTCAATTCAGTGTTTAATAAATATATAGAGTTTCGTAAGCGAGAAGAGTGAGCAGCGGATGGATCCTGGGACGATGTAAAGTTCTGCGAAGTCACACTCCAATCCCAACTGGTAGTAAACCAAACGACGATATTCAAGCGGAAACAGCATTACGATAACCGACCTAGGGTAAGGAAACTGTATGTTCCACCCATCTCGATTAAGGTTCTGGAAAAAGGCGACCTGGAGCTCCGCTCTCCAACGGTAGCCCTTGGATTTACGACCCGAAGGAATCGACTAAAGGCATCCGCGGCAATATCTAAGAAGGCCGCAGGACCGTAGACGTCTTGACATCATAGTCAATACCGTAAACGGCCGTTTCATTATCTAAACGGTCATGAGCGCCTTACTATCGGTAGCTATCAACATTAACAAAGACCAGCTGCCTATAGTTTAAATAAAAACCGTATTTAAAATAATCGGTTTCAGCCCGTCCTTAAGGCTTTGCGATTGACCTCCATATGGACGTTTAAATAGTCCTGACCGAGGATTGGTTACCACAATGTCCGAAAAGCAAACGTTTTGTGATATTTTCAATTCGTGGCTACTCATAAACGTATTAACAAGCAAAACCACAGGCACTATGGATAAAATGTTAATGAAGGAAAGTAGGTATCTATATAAACTTTCTTATGTCTTATGTGTATACTAGTTTAAGAACAATCAAGAATTGAAAATATTACAAAGCAAGCAAATGAGGAAGCGAATGCGGTCAATTGACTGCATACCTAATTTTGTTTTAACACAAGACAGACACTGAATGGTGCATGATTTTTATTTGAATATAACCAATGTCTACTGGTAGTCAACGATATTTTTTTAAACTTTTAATAACATCGGGTTCACCAACTCCGTCGTCAGATCAGGTACAGCGGCAGTAGAGATAATTAAATATAAATATAACAAATATTGTCCAAAATACACTTTTAGTAACTTAAGTCGATTGAGAATGACAAACTCTATACACAGACACCGTAAAACACTGCGCTGCCACTTGCGTCTCCCAGGCTACAATGAGAGAAAATCATCCAGCAATGACAATGGTGGAACGGAAAATGACAGACCAAACGTATTTATTACACACAAATCTATATGCTACGAATAGATTACGTCGCAAAGGCACGTACAGTCAATATTTAAAATATACGTAACACGATTCTGCACAATGATATTACGGTAATATCATTGCACTGGGTCTTAATATTCATACATCGACGTGCCATTATTAATGGCGTCACTGTAAGGTTAATGTATGGGGTTTTGCTAGTGGTCCAGAAAGAATAGTGTATTATGTGTATTTCCAATACGTTAAAAAGTCACTGACAGGTTATCACGCTACAAGATACATCTGACGGCTGGCAGTCATCTTACTCATAACAACGAAAACGTAACGATTTATATGTTTGGGTATAGATTTTTGCGCGTTAATAGATGGCGAGCTAGTATATTTAAAGCGTAATATCGATCAATCGAACGCAAACAATATAGTCATTTTTGTATCGTGGTTGAAAGTATTCCCAAGATGGTCACCTTAGTTAGCTGATCGGTTGAATGAAAGCCATTGGAAGGACTGGTTTAAAATGCTATAATTTCAAGGTTTGCATGGTGACACGGTACTACAGTACTGGTACTATATACTTATATAAATCGTAGCGCTCTGATTGCCTGGCAATATTGAGTTATCGCAATGGTGCAATACTGCTTCCGGCAGGAATAGCATCGTGACATTTAAAAGTATTGGCAAGACGCTTCACACTGTACCACAATAGAGTTACAATAAAGCTACGTAAAGGCAGTATGTTTAGTGCAGAGATACAACGTGTATAATACTTCCAGCTTGTAAAGTAGGCAACGACGATGTATATGCCAGAAATTGTCATAAGTCATTATGCCCCATACATTATCGAGCATTATCACACGTCTGGTCGGAACCATGTCCTTGTAGGGCCATTATTTTAGTCAGGAATTTCGTCATTTAAGGAGCTCGAGTTTTTGCTTTTTCTCCTAGTAATAAAGAGTTATTAAGTCGAGCTTAGGCCTAACTGCGTGCTTAGGCCTACTCTTGTATGAAAATGAGACGACCAAAAAGGAACAGCGAGAGCAGCTGAGCGCTTTAATTAAAACTTCCAAGTGGAACGAGGGAATCCATCGCTAAGCGGATATTGAGATCCGCTATCAATGCTCGTTGTTCCAAGAAAATTATAGAAAGTTTATTGAAACTGATAAGGCACAAACGAAGAGGCAAGGCGATCGGACACCGATGTTTACAGATACGCGAATGAAATTTTATTTTGTGTTTTCAATTTTATATAAAAGAAGTGGAGGTAGCGGAACTGTAATACTCTTCACTTGGAATGGCGATGCCACTATGAGCTATCTCTGATATTCTGAATACACACACTAACTATTTATTCATGTTCTTGCAACTTTGCATATTCAAGGTTTTGAATTTCATATAACATATCTCAAACAAATTACAGTTATTTTGAGACTAAACAGACTCGCACATTTTAATATCGCATTGTTCCCATGCGTTTGGAAATCATGTTGCATTGAAATACAATTCAGAGATATATTAGGTTCGGGTGTATTAATGTTAAGATTAGCACGTACAAAACGTAGGACAGAGAAATGCAAAACCCCCCGTTTGACGCGATAAGAAACGTAAAAAAAGGCATGTATTTTATATAAATCTTGGACCGAATTTGGTCGTTGACAAAGTTAACGCTCTAATAGCTGTAAAATCTTTCTCTCGTTCAATAACTCAGAGGTTTTACCTTCGAACTACATTCATCCTGTAGTGGTATGAACCCCTAAATGTAATAGAAGTATCATATGGTTCAACCGCATTAACAATTATCGACGCTCGGCGAGGGTTCATCGCTAGAGTCTGAAAATAGAACATCTGACATTCAGACCGCTACCGAGTTTCGTTTTAAATCGCTTCTGCGTGTGCCGCTGGACAAAATAAATCCGGAAATATAGACATCCAAATCTAGCACTGGCATGCAGACGATTTGAATATATACAATACAGATTTAGTATTCACAAAGGACAAAGCTATGCTAAAACTATTCGGAGCCAATAGAAGCTGAGTACTCAATATAATGGTCAAGCCAGAGCTTGATATAGAGTAGTTTTTTTTACATCTTAGATTAACAGTAACAGTAACATCTTAGACATACCGATGTACATCTACGAAAATCTTTAAAAGCAATAAAAGTAAAACAAATTGAAGAATTATTAAAAAAACTTTATACAATACAGATTGTTACACTATGATAAAAATGTTACACTATGTTTTTCGATTATATGGCACTCGACCGAATATTACACTGGCTACTTGGCGAATAGGCAACCTGTCCACCTGGATAACCCTGCTCGCACTAAACACGCTGAGTGAAAGTTTGTTCAGGTCGAGCTCGGCACACAAGAGGTCTGTCTGTCTTTGCACATTCTAGGTCCTTTTATTTTTGACGCGTAAACAGTCAGTAAATATTTGTGAACGTCTTGTAGCACGCGCGCCCCATGATAATTACGACTATACGGGGTATGTTACGCAATTAGTGGATTTATGCGGATTTTTGCGATATAGATGCCGCTTTTATCGGAAGGGGAATCGTAATATATTGGAGGAGGGGTATAGCGACATCATGAATGTGTATTTGCGTAGATCTGCATCGCCAATAAACGAACACATCCATCCTATACAAGTAATTCCTACTTTGGTGGCTGTTGACTCGTTGGATCGCTTCGTTCAAGATAACACATAAAGAGAAGACGATCATCGTGAAGTAAGATACCTCATACGATGGCTAAAGTCATCTCGTTCGTAAAAGCGCCGTAAACATTGTTGAACAACATAATATGTGTATTCAAATCGGTTTTGGGTCTTAGAATAGTATAAGACGTAGAAGATTGACGTGCTTTTAGCTGGATAATCTTACTCATATGTGTAAATCTTGATATCCACTTTTATTCAGTTCAATTCAACTTTATTATACTCCAGTAGGTATGTAGGCATTCCTACCCTTGGATGCGTCGTTGTGTCTAAATTTATAAGTAATATAATTATGATAATAAAAAAGTTAACATAATTACGATCATACGAAAGTTAACTATTGCGATAGTTGTGACGGTAAGAATCATCAATTTTTAGAAACGAATGTGAAAATGAAAATTGCTGATTAAATAGTGTATTATACGTATTTCAAATGCCACTGGTAGGTTATCGCGTTACAATACACATCTGATGGCTGGCAGTCAGTTTACTCATAACAACGGAAACGTTACGACGTTTACGTATACGTATAGATTTGTTGCGCGTTAATAGATGGCGGGCTCGTATATTTAAAGCGTAATGTCGATCCATCGAACGCCAAAAATATAATCATTTTAGTATCATTACTGTTAGCTGGTTTGTTGAATGAAACGGAATGCCCTTCGAATAACTGGTAATAGAGGGATCATTTCAAGTTTTGAATGGTGACACGGTATTACAGTACTGGTACTATATATGTACTTGCATAAATCGTAGCGTGGTGATTGCCTGGCGATATCGAGTTATCGCAATGATTCTACATACTGCGTTGGTACATGCTACATACTACTAGTTATGGCAATGGTGCTACATAGTGATTTTTGTAATATATTAAAAGGCGAGTCACTTGTAAGATACTAAAAAATACAAAAAACATCGCCAACCAAAATCGATCACAGCAAGAGTTAAGTATTTTTTAATAAAATTCGACAGAACAATAAAAGCGTTCCCTTCCTAGATAGACTGCCGCAGCACCGATTCCCGTTTCGACCATTGCAAGTGCACATAATGCTTATATGAAAATATAAAAAAATTGTATAATATTTCTCAAATATGCCGAATTCTGCATTCTCGTAGTTACTTCACTCTGGAAGTTTTTAAAGAGCACATCATTACAATTTTGATAACGCCACCTCAATATTTCCATATTCTCTCATAACATTTTGCTAGGTTCGTATTATACCGGCGCGTGTTGCTTTCAGTTTAAAATATGCTGCAACACACATTAATCCGTTAACGGTATTCCAGCTCTGACTAATATTAATTCGATGGGTAATTAAACGAACGAAGTGCGCATAAAAAGTGAAACATTGTAATGACGTTTAACAAATGCGATCACAAAATGCGTGAATTAATGTGACTCATTATGTGCGGTTGATATTCAGCGAGCCGCGCACGGTATGGTTCTGTATGGAATAATGGATTGGTGGGGGTGAAGAGGCGAGGGGTGGGTACGGGGTGAAAGCTGAGGGAAGGGTATTGTAGAGGCGAAGTGCAAATCTGTGTCGGGGCTCCGATATGTATTTAGACGGCTAATTGCATCCACGAGTCCGAAGTGGATAGCTCACCCTCAGCGCCTCACTACTGTTGCTAATGAATCCGCCTTTTTAAATATTGACTCGAAAGTTTCGCTAATTCTAGTTAAATTCCGAGATAAAGTAATCTTTATGTCCACTTACTGTAATTCGGTCCTATTAATTTTCGACGATTTATTTTAGTAAAAATACGAATAAGCAATTCCTTTTCAATAACTCTTTAAAGCTTGAAAGCGGCCTAGCCCTGCTAATATTTGAAATGTACTGGTTCCATGGACTAGCTTTAAGAACAAAAATTGTGTATTCTGTAGCCATTCCATTTTAATCAAGAAGTGCTTCATTAACATCAAGATAAACTATTTCTATTCTAAGATTTCATTCGATAGAATCTAGATCATAATATACTATTTCCATTAAGTACCTGTTGAGTTGGTTCTTGAATTTTTTAGGCTAATTGGTAGATCACTGAAAAGTTTAATACCGACTTATTTTGGACTTTGTCTGTAGACCTCATTGTGAGGACGCGGCGTTTCTATATCCATGTTTCTCCTCGTTTCGTGCGTATGCTTTTCTCCACGTAGTTTGTATTTATCCAAGCGATGAACAGTGAACATGACGCATTAAAATGCATAGAGCGAAGCCAATTCAGAATTCTGAGTGAATGGTATGCACATGTATAACTATATAGCGGAGACATATTCCACATGATTTGTATATTATGTTTTTGCAACGAAAATACTCCGACTTTTTTCAGCATATATTGAGACCAAAACATGATGCCATATCGTAAAATACTTTCAAAATAAGCATTATATACAACTTAAGATAGCCTTAAATGTGAGTATTTTTCTCAATATCTTCAGAATAAAACAGGCACTTGATAACATCGTCTGCATATGTTATGTATGATTATTCCACTTGAGATTTTTATGTAAAATAAAGCCCAAGGACTTCGTATTTTTGGCATGTCCGTATTACGTAGGACGGGCCATATAGTCTGATGCATGCTGTGCATTTGTGCGGTTGTCCGTATGTCCGAAGACTTCCCGTTGTCCGATCTTAACCAAAATTCGTATGCAGCCTGCCAGGGTGACCGTAAGCACCACCAGGTAGCAAATTCAATCCGAGTCCCGCAGGTGCTGCTACAGGGCGCATCATGGTTTATTTGGCCTGGAGGAGGATCAGACCAATAGTTAGAGCAAGCATAGCGTATATGGGTATTTTTGGAATCATGGTGACGAGAGAAACTTATTGGAATAGGTGTTAAGCCATCTTGGATTAGTCAGGGATTATCTATCATGGTACGGGCGAAAGTTGCCGATGTATATAATTAATTTTCTTGTTGTTTTCCGACACATTAATTGTTGAGTTACAATATATT
>JAOPUG010000053.1:22907774-22918110 GCA_027564375.1 Micropterix facetella | reverse complement strand
ACACACGGCTGTTCCGAAATTCGGGACTAAATCAACCACAGTCTGTTTATTATCAGCTTTCCGATTTCGCTGCAAACGGACCCACTGTGAGTGTACCGGCTCTCAGCTCGTCCACCCTAGTGGCGCTTTTTGAGTAATCGAGTCATGCGTGTCAAGGGAACATGTCATAGTCAGCGGCCTTTGTGCGTCGCTCGCCATGGCCATTTGTACTTTTTTCGTCCTCTTCAGAAGCGATATAACGAGGCCGCTTTGGTTTCCACTCGCATTTATCTCGAGTCGCCTTCGGCGGCCGTTCTGGACTTGACTCGTGACTTATTGGATGCTTACGAATACTCTGTTTTTTTTTCATTTAGACTCGTATTATAAGCGTCGTAGAACAAAATATAAAATACGATCGCATTCGCAGAGGAAACTTTAGAATTCGAAAATTTCGCTAAATGCGATATAACTGTTTACCATCTTTATTACCAGGACCGTAGATTAACATGAATATCGCGACGAATAATCCAAGGATATCATCCTCGGCAGATAATTGAAATCAAACTTCGAAATTAAATTTATGATAATCTTCTATGTGTTGTCTTTCTATGTGTCAAATGCACGAAACTACGAACGTAGCTGCGATATTCGAAGTTTCAGTTGTTATATTCGAAACATTATATATATAATCAGTTCTAGCAAATTATCCGCTAAAACAAATATAGAAGTATCATCTGCATAAATTGTAAACAATAACATGTAAACAATAGCATCTGGAATACAATTCTTGGCTTCCATTGATCCATAGAGGAGTGGAGTTTGATGGAATCCTCATGTAACACGAAAATCTGCCTGAAGAATGCTGAAAGAATCGAAGCTGCACCCGAAGATCAAACAACTGAACGTGGAATACTTTAACCACATTATAATAGTCTGTAAATGTCAACGTTTGCGCGGTAAATTATCAGAATTTGATATAACAGCTAATAATTAGAAAGAGCTCGAACCCATTGAACACAATGTAAACAGGATAAATAAAACTGAGCCTTGATTTTTGAAGTTTCGACTTAAAAAAGTAGAGTCCTCTTTTATGATGCAGTGTATTCAATTTTATAATAAAACTCACGATGGAACTTTAAACTTGCCGGGGAAACAATTCAAGTCTCGTATTAAAAACATGTTGTGTAAAAAGCATATTAACTGATAAAGATGCATAGTGCTAATAAAAATACATATTTTTCTGAACTGTCTCTTGTAGTACTATAAGTAGATACTATTATAACCCAAAGGCTATATTTATCTTTATTGACTATTTTTATTTAAGATGAGTTTCCTATGTAGAAATTAGGGATATTTTATGTTGTATTGTTCACTTCAATACATAAGGCCGTTAAGATTCATTGTTAGCTAACTTGTCTTTTTTATTTCTGTGTCATGTTTTAAATTTACGGTAACGTCGAGGATTCAGCACCGAAGAAATCAAATATTTTTAAAATATATATAATCAAAATCGGATTTGACCATAATAAAACCAAAAAGTGGCAACTGGCTTTCTTTGGCTGTTCTTTCCAGTGGAACTTCCTACTTGTAGAATTCGCCAGAAAAAATATAAACTATAATGTATTATTATTCTCGTTAGAAGTTCAGTATGTTCAAGTAATGTAATTACCCTGAATACAAACTGAAACTAAACTGAACTGAATACTTCTAAAGCCGTCATAGCTACGACGATAGCCGACCTCCCGCTACTGAGAATCAACTTACTGTTACCGTGAAAAATCATAACTACAATAGAAATGCAAAACATATAAATCGAGGTAATCGAACATAGAAGAAAGAATGAGGCAGAACATAGGCACGCGGGAACGAGATGGCGAGAGACCAACGGAATAATTTTTCGATTTTTACAGATTGTCGTCGAGCGAAAAAGTCTGAAAAAGAACTGCGATAACAAGCCCTTATAAATAAAACAGATCGCTAACAACGTCCCTATCATATGTTAAGGTGAGAACGGCGCAGATTAAGTGTTATTTATATTCTGTCGCGCCGCGAATCGAAGACGGGGCACTTGGGAAAACAGGAGATACAAAGGGAACACGAGAACAAATGGCTGGTACTCCGCGAGGGGCCGGGTATGGCGGGAGTGTTCCTACATAATATGAAGGAGGAAGGGCCGACGAAGCGGACTTGACAAAGTCATTGTCGAGGCGGCCCTTTAAAAACAATACGCGAGCGTGACAGTAATAGCAACGCATTTTTCGCACTCGCTTTCGGAAGCGGGGAAACGTGGGTCACCATTTTGTTAAAGGCGCAGCTGAAGTCGAGTAAGGTAAAAATGTATCCTGTCGCTTATCCAAAGCGTGGAACATGAAAACGTTACGTGTAAGACGAACGTTGAACATTATTGGTTATTCTAAATTTATTTCTATAAATAACACCTCCTCGGACTGTTTTAAGAACTGATTCGCACATTTCAGTACCCTGATAGCATACAAACTACATATGATAACATACGTAGTCTCTTATAGCATGTATAATAAAATTATATACAAATGTTTGACATATACAAACAAGTAAATTATATAATTTGCTGTCATTTCGGGAATGGCAGCAATTTCGAAGGGAATTCTTATCGTTCAAAAAAGGGCAGTAAGTAGTTTTACAGTGCTTTCCAAGAACTTCGTGTAAGCCGTTTTCCATCGAATCAAGAATCATGACGATGTACTTGTGTTATTACATCCACCATAGTATGTTCGCTCGTAAACATAGATCGGAGGTACCGGCGAATGGTGATTTCTATCAACATAATACCAGAAATAAATTTGACCTACACCTAAATAGGCACCAGCTTAGCAAGGTGCGAAACGGTTTCCTTCACCAAAGCCAATGTTTTTATATTAAGGTTCATGTGCATATCAAAAGTCTTAGGGAGAACCAATTCAAAGAACTAATATTACATAGCTTAGTCAAAAATCCAATATATGACGTAAGAGATTTGGATAAGGCTGCATCCATATTGCAAGAGTATGATGTAAAATAAAGGAAAATATCCTTATAGTTACATCTGCCAAAGAGCGTAATTTTTATTTTTATCGACGAATTGTATATTGCTGAATTTGAAAATTAATCTCAATTTTGGACATTTTTAGTAATTCATTATCTATTCTAATGACTATCACATTAATACTAGGATAATAATTATTATAGACATTGGTGTTTTTATTTAAACAGCAAGTTTCATTGTCACATTAGTTTCTAAAAATTGATAATTCTTACCGATTATAGATTACTTAAATTAATGTGTATAGTCAAAATTATCACGATTGTAAACTTTCTTATTATCATATTTAAATTAACTTTCTTATTATCATAATTATATTACTGATAATGTTAGACTCAATGACTCATCCAAGTGTAGGAATGCCTACCTAATGTAGTATAATGAAATTGAATTGATTAAACTGAAATTAAAATATAGATAAGGAACATAAAATATAAATTGTCTAATGGGAGACCATAGCCCCAAATAATATTGCACCGCGACGTTTCTCAGGACTCTAGGTCTTTTTTAATTCAATCTTTCACGAAGTTGGTTTGATTCCGCAGCAAGTCTTCATACCTAAGCGAGATCCACACATTCTAAACACACTTACCCCCCCACATAAAATATGCCTACGCGCCTCTCATCCCCCAGAATCGTCCACATTCAAATTTCATGTTCTCCAATTTGATTACCCGTTCCACAAGAGCACCATGATTCGCCAATGAGTCTTATAGTTCGGCCAGTTTGCCTTTGGAGCCTCCGTGCCCTCCATCAAGTGGTGTAGTATGGTAAACAACATGCAGAATATGTTTTTCCATTCACTCCGAAAGCTACGGCAAGAAGCTACGTTAACCGCCTAATCTCCTAACCTACGCCTACGCCCAAAACTATATTATGTATCGTTTGATGACAACGTACAACGATCGATTTCAAGATTGAGCCAATCTAAATTCTGCGAGTCTGTTCATAGCTCAATGGGCGACTAGGAAATAGTTATATATGCAGGTGTATATGTGCATGTAATAGACATAGCGAATAAAACAATAAACTATAATACAAATACCTATATCCCATTCTTCTTCTATCACACCCTGTCCCCTATTATTCTTGCTTGCACTTATCGAATTTCCGACTAAAAACATAATGTAATTCGAGAATAATTTTATTTATTTCAATGTAATTTTGATAATTTATCGTAAAAGGAAATAATACGAAAATAATATTCAATACTGAACTTGAGGCATTTAATTGGGAGGAGCTTATATGTAACACTGACATAAATGATGGTTTAAGTAGATCAAATTTTGGCTAGGCTAATTGAGCTTTATGTGCCAACGACACTGATATGGGCATCGAAATATCCCCCTTGGTATACGGCTCCATTAATTAATATTACCAAGGAGAAATATCGATATAATCAGGGGTTTAAACGGTTTCATAACCCGCTTGACTATAAAAAAAATCCCTGCTGAGGTCCAGAAAGAAACGTCTAAACCAAGATTGCTACGTAATATACATTAATAAAATCGAAATGAATATTCGTAGTAATCCCAAGTCCTCCTGGTCTTACGTCAAATCCCTCCGGAAGTCCGACGCTGTCCCTAAAAGAGTAACGTACTTAGGTAGTGTTTATGACTCAGGGCAGGAAGTATGTAATATTATTTTCAAGTATTTTGAATCCATGTTTGGACCGAAATCCGCTAGTCCTGGTCCTAATACTTCTGCTGAGATCACTTGTGATGGTGATAATATCTCGTATAAATCCTCGTAACATAACTGAGGATTTGGTGAAAAGGTACATCAGCAAGCTCGATCTCAACAGAAGTGCAGGACCAGGTGGTATCCCACAATTGTTTATATTTCGTTGTGTTCATAATTTGGCCTTGCCGCTTACCTTACTTTTCAAGAGGTCAGTTTGTTATGGTACCTTTTACGACGAGTTTGTTACAAAGCATGTGAAAGCAAGTCTTTGTTACACCGATACACAAATCAGATTCGAGAACTGATGTTACGAATTATCGTCATGTTTCCAAACTCTCCATAATCAGTAAGCTATTTGAAAAAAATAGTTTACGATCAATTATACGCGGCCACTAATAATTGCATTCTACCCTAACAACATGGATTTAGATATGTCAGGTGTACGATGTCTAACTTTACTCTGTTTACAAGTTTTTTGTCACTACAAATGAATCAATCAAGTGGATGCTATTTACACTGACGCCAGCAAAGCATTTGACGAGGTAGACCATACTAATCTTATTCAGGAGCTGTTGGAATTCATGGTGATCTATTACGTTGGTTTGTTTCATATATACCAAATAGTTGCCAGCATGTGGTTATTGAAGGATTTAAATCTGACTGAACAAGTATATCCTCTGGAGTTCCACAGGGTAGCATCTTAGGACCCCTGATATTTACAGTTCATATCAATGACATAAATAACTGTTGTAAATTTTGTAATGTTATACTTTTGAAATGGAAGTGTACGCACCGATTAACTACTTATATAGGATGACAGATGGCTGGATGGCTTATATATATATTTGAAAATTTCAAATGATTCAAAAGATGATAAAAGGATGCACCGGTTAATTCATATGACGACTGTCAATCGATCCAGTATGATCTAGAGACACTACTATCTCTTTATTGTTCTTCGTTTCGTTTATTCCTAAATGCTGCGAAATGTGCCATCGTTAGTTTTACACGGAAAAACAATATTTTAGCTTTTAATTATACTGTCAATGGTTCCTCGATAACCAAGAAAAATGCAGTACGGGATCAAGGAGTTATTTTAGACAGTAAGTTAGTATCTAACTCTCACATAGATAGCATCACAAAAAAGCATATAGTATGGAAGGGTTCGTACTCCGAACTTCAAAACAATTCTCAGAAAACAATTCTCTCTTACTCTTGTACTACGCATTCATCAGCAGTCACCTTGAATATCATTATCGAATCCGGTCTCCTAGCTATAATATTCACGTAAAGAGCATTGAACGTATTCAACATTCGTTCTTGAAACATTTGAATTATCGTTTCTTTTTGTCGTTTCCCAATTACAATGGAGCAGGTACTTTTCATGTGCTTGAATCATTACATTGATTGCTCTGCTTGGAATGGTATATTTTCGTGTAGCGTCGCGAATCACTCGTCAAACGTAGCTCTTCCACCTTCCGTGGGTTGGCACTAATTATGCACAAAATTGTTGCATTTATAGGATAGGTACAATTTGTAATAATGACTTATTCAATACGTTATCTAATGTTCTTAAGAAGGCAATGATTATAGACGATGTTGAGAAATCGTTGTAATTTCAATAGAATTAATATGTACTAATAAATATATTTAAAACGCATGTATGTACAATATTATATAACGTTTATTCGTATTAAATTTATTTACTTATTATGACTCCTCCCTTCCTACCTACGCTAGGTGTATTTTTTTTAAAATATGTTTTTAAGTGGAAACTTCTTTAAAATGCAATTCTTTTGTATGTAATGTATTGATTCAGCTGCATGTTTCCTAAATAATAAAACAATTAATCGTCCAGAGAAATATTGTCCTATGATAATGTTGTAATAATAATCGAAGCGTTGTATGTTTCCTGAAGAATATACGACTCGGTGGCATAGTGGTTAGGTCGCATGATCTTACATTGTACGGTTCCGGGTTCGATTCCCGGCTAGGTCACCATTTTCCGTTGCGATAAAATTCACGGAATTGCATTTCTATTTTGTCGATCGAATGCAATAACAAGACACACACTTACATACATGCGCACATAGGTAAATATAAATACTTCCTAGTAGGTTACATTGTAAGAGATTATCGTAAGATAATAAACCCGCCCATTGTAAATTTTCACAATAAAGAGTAGAACAAACGAACAATTATAAATAAATAAATTAATTAAATAATCTTCCAGCAGCCCCAACGCAGCATCTGCACTAGAATAGCAGGTGATAGTTTTCGTTGTACGGCGACAGACGAATACGGGACGCGCAGAAGATAGAAGCCACGTTAGCAGCCTGTTAATATCTGCTAATCGCCTTCAGTTAACCACGATTAACAATTTAACAGCCGGTTAAATTTTGATGGTTTGCACCAGTAATTTTTGGGCGGCGGTTATTTAACCACGGTTAGCTGCGTTCGATGCATATAAAGTAGCCTTTTGAGCCTAGTAACACCATACACGTTCCCAGTCAAACACAGCTCAGTGCGCAGCTGTCAAAATTGATGCGATATATTTCGAACTCACCGCTACGTGCGCTCCAGGATTTTGGTGTTTTTGAAAGAATTAAAGAAAAATACTCGAATTGTACCAAATGTAATACATACACTTACAATGATAAAAAAGATAAAAATTACATTCTTTATTTTTATTTAGTACAAGCGGTGAGCTTGTTGTTTTTGATAATTTGCCTACGAATTCTTGTAAACGAGTACGGATTTCGATTATAGTAACGACGATTTTGGTTTTCTCCTGAAAACCCACGGCAGCATGACGGTTACTCTGGGCCGAAGAGTTAAAAATAACAAAAAGTCACATCAATAAGAATATAAAACAATACCCACAATGATAACAAAATCGAAAGCAAAGCACGCACAGCCTAGCCTCAAAATTCTGACAGTTATCGCTCACGGCCGATTAAAGGACGCTAACAAAGGATCGTGGCTCTGTTGAGTAAATTAACCAACGTTAGCTTAACGACGTGTGGTGCAAATGAATTCGGAATGTCACCATGGTTAGTACTGTTAGCCGTGATTATCTTTCTTAACCGGCATTGGTGTAAGTCGCCCTTAAAAGCACAGTTTGCCTACATCGAAGTCAAGCGCAAATATTATAGAATCAGAACATGGGTGAGCTTTGTGAACACGTAACAACGTTTTCCTTGATCGGAGGCTCGGCAAACAATGCGGGTGCAATATTATTTGGGGATTAGCGTCTCCCATTTTACATTATTATTTAAATATATAAAAAATAAATGTATGTCTGTGCTCTCTCTGATCTAATCTGGGTTGCATTGAAATCAATGTAATCTTTGTTAGCGTTAGCCGTGTCGCTTATTTCAGGGTTGAGGCTGTATACGTTTAACCTTATCATTACGGGTAAAAAAACTAGGCCAACATCTCACATAGGTCGACTTTCTTCAAATCTTTTCAATGGCTGAATGTATCCGAATCGAAACAGGATCTTAACGTGCCTTTCGGCCCTCTACTCGAACTCGCATTTCGTATATCGGCATCGTCGTCGTGTACGCAACGGCGACAAATGGCATCCTATATTGCCTCGTTTGTATCTTGTCAGCGAGAAAACCGACGAAATAGATTCGTTCGCCTTTATCGCCCAAGTCAAAAAGCCATTTTTCAAACGCATCCCCCGCACAGCAATCCAGAAGCCAGTTGTATATTACGCTACGCCATAACGCACACGAATCAAACCGTTTATCAATTCATCTTTAACTATACATATTAGTAACGCTTTAATGAATTAATTGATTGTAAGAGATTACGATGATAATGACGATGGTGATGGCGTTATCATAGTCCACAGCGTTTCATGATTCAGCTAAGTTGGCGTCTCCAATCTTGAAGTAATCTATCATGGTACTTGGTGTACGTTAGAACACCTCTGAAGTAATTATCCTACATAGCCACGGCTGCTCTGGCTTTCAGATAGTCCATTTTAAAGTCCAGCTCCACTTGCCTTGTCTTCAAAAGCGCCTGTGCTCTGCCTTACGAGCTGTCTCCACCCAGAACGATTATCAGCAACCTACTTCCATTCTGAGGGCTAAAGCTTAAAAATCTTCACATGGCGCTTTTGCATATCTTTGGATTGAAGGAGCTCTCCGCCTTGCTGGCGATTGCCCTCCCAAAGTTCTCAGTAGATATGCCTTCGCCACTTTCTCCTCGGGCATCCGGAACACATGTCCGCACCAGCGAAGCTGCCGCCGCATCAGATATACCTCTATGCCATGAATTTTAGCCTGACGTAGGCCTTCGGTGTTTCTAATGAGGTCCGACCGGTGGACGTTCATGATCTCCCGGAGGCACTGCAAATTAAATCTGTCGAGTACGCAAATTTGTCTCCAATATAAAACCATGCTTCCGAGAAATAAAGAAGATACGGACATTTTCGTCGCTTACTTGATGTAACGGGCTAGATTAGTAAAAGAAGATATCACGCCTAGATTCGCTTGCATTAGAAATGACGAGGTCTCCGAAACAATGCGGCGCACAGGCTCTCTACGCTGTTCGAATATGTAGTTAAGCTTAATTGCATGCCTGGACAGTCAGCACAGAGGCACTATTCTCAATCAATGATGACGAAATCAATCAAAGGTCAATCGCATGATGATATTTGCTTAGTTCTACCAGGGAATCATCTTGTCAGAAAGCGTTTTATGTACAACCAGTGGCGCAGCTATTTCTTATCGTGACTTCACGCCACAACTGCGCAGAAAGATGCACACATTACGAACTTCAATTCTCGAGCCATTATCCAGATGAACAAATATGGTGTTTTGGATGGACTAGTAAAGCTTCCTAGATGTGGGGAGTCTGTTATTGCGAAGTAAGGATACTATTTTTAAGGATAATAAAAAGATAATATGGTAAAAAATAAACATGACTGTAAAAAAATATGAGAAGTGTTAATTACGAAATAACCCTCATGGTTTTAAAGTTACGCACAATAAAGAGTTCTCTATTTATCTATCTAAGAATTATACGGCGTATTCCTATTCCTAGAAATCATCAGTTTTACTAGATGTTGAAGTCTGCCCATAAATGACATCATGGGTCCATAAGTTCATGTCTAATTATACCAGTGATTATAGTATTTAGAAAGTTAGCTTCATTGATTGTGCTGTCCTCGGGCCCTGTCACTCTTCAGGCCCAAATCGTCGGTCAAAATTGGATATACCGATTTAACGATTACTCACCACTTCCCTCGCAAGTTCCCGAACTACTCGTATGAATTATGATATGGCGATAACGCATGATCAAAGTACACATTTAGTCTATTATACTGTTAGTTCGGCTTTTTGAGGGCCTAATGGGACGTGGTTCGCTGTCTACCGATGTGAAGCCGGCACCTTTGAAGCTGTTGTACTACTCCTTTATCAATTAGATTCTGGTGGCCTCATCGCAAAAACCTTGTTGGAATTGACGCAATTGGAAAGTCACTCGAACTAAATTGTACATAATAATAAATCATAAATAATAATACGTGTCTCTCTCTCTCTCTCTCTCTCTCTCTCTCTCTCTCTCTCTCTCTCTCTCTCTCTCTCTCTCTCTCTCTCT
>JAOPUG010000053.1:22889732-22902253 GCA_027564375.1 Micropterix facetella | reverse complement strand
CTACCCTGAACATCTTAATATATTATTCATACATACAAGAAAATAATCATATGGGCCGAAGTTTGACAAACCCTTGGGTTTTCCTCCTGCCCCAGTTTCATATGTTGAATTTCATATAAGCCCGCCAAATAGATCCCAGTCCGCGACGGTAAATGTCGCGCCTCCAAAAATTGCCTTTTAATGTATTTTTAGAACGTTCGTACCTCATGTACCAGCCTCGCGTCAGCCAGCTACGGCTCTCGTCCACCTAATCCGTCATTGGCCGAAGTTTGCTCGTCGGCCAAACTTGGCCGATTGAACCAAACATATATGTACATGAAAGAGAGCGCATAGACTGCTACAACCGACATCTCTCGATGTCGCCCCATAATTACCGATCAACCGACGACTCCAAAAGGGATGATTTGGAAAATATCGAATTTCGAACGTTACAGCCCCCCCCCATTCCCCTCCCTGCCGCCGCCACTCTAGCTACGAAATAGACTCTACACAGCGTTTACAGTATTACAAATTCAGTCAGTGATCAGCGTAACTATATATTACGTTACGTACCCCCTCCCCCATCCCTAATTTCATCATGAAATGTCACTGCTCCCAATATGCTGATGATATAGTGCTGGTGGCAACAGGGGCGACCTTGGATGACGGCCTTAAAAGCCTGCAATATGATTTCAACCACATAAAGGTCTCATATGAAATCCGTTAAATATAAATTTATTCACGTAGCTTCTCAATGTACAGTTTTATTAATATAGCTAAAAAAATATATATTTGCGAAAATAAATAAAAACTGTACAACATTGTTGGGGTGAAACATGTCGGAGGCAAGAGGCGTGTAATTTCTTATTTTTTAGCGTCGAAGTGCTAGGATGAAAGGCAACACTGTGCTGAAGCGGTGGCCGGCGCGGAGTAGCGAAAAGAGAATATCCACCAGTAATCGGATTCACGCTCTCGTACAATTTAATCTGACATGAACGCGGGAATACGGGACGCCGGTATCTTGGTAAAATTCGTCCAACTTTTATATTTGCAGTTTTGCCATTACGATAGTTGTTGTCTGTGATTGACCTATTGGCATCTGCGTCGTCTAATTTCAAACTTCGCCAGATTCAGCTCTTTTAAAGAAAAATACCTTTTTACTCTATGGTCTTGTCTATGTCAACGAGTTCTATGTTACTAAAACTTCATTTAGATTCAAACTATGCCAGATTCCAATATAATATATTTTTTAAAGAAGCATTAAATTTCAAACTCCTTTACATCAGCGATAATCGGTTTTCAATCGCCGCCCTATCAGTGCCGACTAATCAGAGTAATGAAATAATCGTAAAACTGTCATGGCGTAACTATCGTAAACTGTCAGGTTAGTAACAAAAGCAGTCAGATCCTAGTCATCGTTAACAAAGCCCGCCAGATACAAAATTGAATATCAAAACCAACTATATCCTAGTTCCCGATTTCATAATATACTTATTTTACTGCTTAATCTAATAGATTTAAAAACTATGCACTAGTAATTTTACTTTTCAAATATCGCATAAATTTATGACATTAATATTTATTATGTAACTCTTATTATCAGAAAAAATATCCTACTGTAAAATAGACCTATCCGTATCTGATTAGGTTTGATATTAGACGATACATTGGACTTAGGGATCCTTGATCTGATGAACCTTTTGTTCCAGTGTCGTCTCCGAGTAGCCTCTAAAATCAGTGGCTCAAGATAGCAACATGCAAGACACTTATTGGTTATGTTACAGCATTGCCAGCTTACGGTATTTATAGATGATAATAAAAATCCAAGCGCAAGATTTGAAATCGGGAACTTGTTTTTCTGTTCTCCGCTCTTGATCCCTCGATCAGTCTTAGCTAGCGCCTTGGTCTACAATAAGTTATACAATCCGATAGAGTCAAAAGTGTTTTTGTTCTATTAGAATTTAGAAAAAAACGAAACTGCCACAAACCAATCAGCTTTTTCAAAAAATATTGTTTCAATTCACACTTTCTTGATTTGCCATTCACTATATTTTAAAATAGGTCAATATTATTTTGTTGAAGCGCTAAAATACGATATTGACTGCAATGGAAAGGTCGTGACGATGGCTTGTTTACTAACGGATACAGAAGAAGATATATAATCGAACAATAAAAAGAATAAACACCAAAAAGATTCAAGCTAATTAGGACGAGCATTGGACCTCAAATCTACCCACAAGCACTTTACGCCTATATCTAGGATATTCTTTTCTTCCTAAGGGCATCCATGTAGCGACGCTACAAACTCTTTCATCCCATTGAGCAATACCAATGACAGTCACCTAGAAATTCGAGCTGCGAGAAAATGGCAAAATAAGAGGTTTTCCTATCCCTCAATAAAGTCGATTCCGCGATATTTGCCAAGACCTGTCTTGTCTCCCTTGTCAACGTGCAAAAAATCACAAACACAATCGCACACCACTGAGAACCTTTGCGCAATAGTCGAGGTTGAAGCATGTCCACACAGATATAGTAGGTCTAATGAAACCGTCAAATGGTTTTAGATATCTACTGACGATGATCGAAACAGCTTTCCCTTATAATATATTTCCGCTGAGATCGTTCGGGATCCTTCTGGGTAGCTTAGGTTCGCCTGCCCTAGTCGCATTAAGACATATCAAGGTGGACAAATCGAGGTATAGTCAAGTTTTGACACAAGTCTTAAGAGCCAAGAAGATGCCTACCATCTCAATCAAATGGATGGCTGAATGCTGACACAGAATGCTCAAAGCGATACTGATGTCGAGATTGGTCAACCATTGTAATAGGATTGTGAACAGTTTTAAAAGAATACAGAGGAGCGAGTCCGGCCAAAATGCTCCATGGGATGAATTATATAAGGTAAAATATCTTGAATGCCAAATAATTATATTACATGAAAGAGTTCTAGAAATGTGAAATCACATCACTTCACTTAATATTAGCAAAGAACAGTTCTCAGTGCGACTAGAGAAAGAAAATATTCGTTGCAGTGGCAGCTAGAAATAAAAACGTACGCAGAGAGGCTGGGATGGAGACAAGCAAAAGAAAGAGATGGAAGAATATGCGCTAAATAAACGGGAAAAGAAAATAGGCATTGCGAAGCGGCGCACAGTGGGTTTTTCTTATTTTTATTATTTAACAAAATGTAATATAGTATAAAAAAAATATGTAGGCACTGTATGGTGTACCAGAATGTATCAAAGGAAAAAATCTTTATTCTATGCAAAACACAAAAATAATACTAAAACCAGGGTACGTGCCAAAATCTTACACGATTTGCCTCAATAAAATTGGCGAAATCAATTAGCAGCGCATATAGGACCAGCTTACTTTACAGTCGATTTGAGAAATAAAGGAATTAAGCCAATGTTAAGATATTGGTTGAACGACCGAACGAACTGTGCCATCCCAGCCAAGAGTGTTCCAGAGACGGTAACCCGAATACACAAGGGGGCGATTTTTAAGGTTGATGAGCGCCTGATTTTTAATCTTTAATTAAGGAAGGGAACCAAATATAAATCAATCGACCAATATATTAGCAACTTAGGGCTGATATAGTAATATAGGAGGGTGAGGATCTAGGAATATGAGGGCAATAAACAGTACTTCTTGTCTTTGTGTGCATCTTTCTCTTTGTTTTCGTTCATATTTAGTATATTCTAGATGTTTCTGTATTGTCTTTTGTTTGATGTTTCCCTGTATGGGGATCCACTAGTTTTTCTATGAGTTGTCACCATTATATAAACCTCATATACTACTTTGGCTTTGTATTGTGCCAATTTCACCATTTCTCTTTCGTTTTGTCAAAATATCCCAAGGCCATGATTAAAAGAATCTTCCCATATGTATATCGGTCTTCCAACTGTTGTATTTTCATATTTTTATTCATGCCGGCGGGCTCTAGCTTGATCGAGCATTTTACTCGAGTCATTCTTAAATCTCGGGCGGTTGGCCTATGAACTGCTGCTTTCAAGGCGTATAGCATGACTGGAGCTATTTGTCATTGAGTGTCTCAAAAATTTGCCTGGTTCGATATTTTGTGCAGGTTATATTAGACTTCGATTTTGATTTGAGCTTCTGCAAAAATGTCCCACAGTGCGACAAGTGGGTGCGGTGCAGCAGAGCGGCAGACGGCGCGTCGCTCGGTAATGTAATTTGCAATCACCGCGCTGACATCAAATAAAGAATCACCGGCTGTACAACAAGACTGAAATAAAGGACTAAAGGACGAAGGATGTCAGCTGAGTCTTTTGCTCTTCGAATGACCCGACGACTAGGTCGATGTTCATCGCACCAGACAAACAAGGGAAATGCGTATGCTATTGCGTTATAGCAAGCGCTATCTGACGCTTTCGTGTTGTTCATGAACAAGTGCAAGTTCCACTTTAAATAATCCCATCCTTTTTCGGACTTCGCTCATGTTATTGCTTCTATTGTTTCTATAAACTCGATATTCCATGCACAGCGATAAAAAAATCTTCTGCTATAAATTTTTCACTTCTTCTTCTACTTCTGGTGTCATGTACGTTACAGAACGTTGGCTATCGTATTAGCTATTACAACTTTTTGGTCGCCGCTCGAAATAAGATATAACAGACTTATAAACAATACCCTAGATTACGAAGCGAATATGTTCTTCTTCGTACCAGATCTCTTCTTACGGATAATTTGCCTTGAATTATTATTATAATCTTTTCGAATCAAGCATGACAGGAGTGAAGTATTCGAGTTTGCAGATCTTTATTGTCATTGATATTTGTATTTTCTTTCTCAAACGCTTTAAGAGCGCGTCTGTTAGCGTCTAGCTTCACATCAGAAACATATTGAGAATACGTAGCATCTTAGAAGTTGGATCTTGAGGTGTAGTTTGATTTTTCTTCCGCTAAATACCTTTTTCATCCTAAATAATGCACTTCTGGAATTTTTAATGCGGATATTTATCTCCTTGCTCGTATCCCAGTTTTCATTAAAATTGCAGCAAAGGTAAATAATATTATCAGTCTTCTTCAGTCAAATTCCGTCTTGGTCTTTGTGGTGTTTAGCTTCAACCCATTCGTTACATACTCTTGTAACATTGTCAATGAAGAGCTGGAGGTCTTTCGGTATCATCTGCGTATCTTATATTATTGATGTTTATGCCATTTACCTTAACTTCACTTTCGGATTTATGTAGTATTTCTGATTTTTTCGCATACGCTCATACGATAAGATGTTTCTAAGCTCATTGGGTATAGCGAGACACGGAAACGATTCATGCGAAAGGAAACTTTCTTCTTCTCGGGGAGCGCGCGCGCTTCTTTCGTAGTTTTCTGTCTTTTCATTAAAGGGACGGGGGAAGGGGATGGCGTCGAACCGGAAATCGCCAACAGTAAAAAGTCGGTAAAGTTGGTCGCCGCCGACTTTCACCGCAGTGGCAACTTATGCTTCAACACTTCGCAAACATGAAACATCGGTCTTCGGATGCGCATTGGCCTGGATTCGAAACGGAGCGGATGCGCGATGGGCACATCGGTTGAGCGTCGCGCGGCGCCCGTAGACGATAGCTTTTATGGGAAGGACTCACGCGTCGCCTTCACGGTCCGTCCTAAAACGACAACCTCTAAAAATAGGCTTTATTTTTGTTGTTCATTAAATAAATTTACAGTAGGTACATTCCTTTATTACATTAAAAAGCAGAGAATGAGTTTATTATACTAAAACCGTTTATACATTTAGGCCGGGTTAGCAAGCGCATGTTTTTGCTAGTTATTTGCTAGTTGAATATCTGTATTGTCATCCAAAAACACCATAGATCGCACTGCTGTTAATAATATCAAATGCAATACACCGACAAACTTTATTGTACTGTAGGGTAACATATTTAGTAAATAACTACAGGTGGATGTGGAGTGACGCCACGAGGTTTGAAAATATACACGTATCAGTCAAACGTTGCGGCACCTATAAGTTGTGGACAATGGATTCGCCGATCTTCAAGTGACAACATTTTGAAGTGTCGACGCCTTTTGGTATATTTCTAATTACTGCTTGTGCGCGCCGTAATGAGGAGACCACATCGATGAAAATATTTATATTATATTAACGACCTAGGGTGGTCGTGTCCGCGATTCCTGAGAAAGGCTAACTCATTCTAAACACGAAGCGTAGCATCTTATAGGCTCCTTCTCTCTCGCTGCTGGTCTCCTAATAGTTAATAGTTTGCCGTCGATATGTATCCATCCAGTCTGTGTCCGGAAATACGTGCATTCCGTCAACCCAACCGGCAAAGATCTCAGTCCGTTAGGAGTCGCTCTCGCTTCGCAGTCGTAGTTTTGAGAGGAGAGCGATGTGTCCAAAGCAAGTGACGCCATCGTCAGAGCGCAGTAGCTATTTGTCTGCAGTCGCCGCGCCTTGTTGGATAATAATTACAAGTATTATTGTTCTGACGCTGAAACGAGAAACTCGACTACCCCACGAAACTATTTACAGTATGCGGGCTGCGTCCGCCTCAAAAGCGAGACTACCAATCTGAAGTCCATCTCGTAAATAAGTAATACAAATTGGAAACGCTGCCGCCATTACACTCGAATCTAGGGAAAATCATGTCATCAATATATTAGGTCCTCACCTATGAAGTTGCCGATTCTCAATACTGGCAATTTTGTACTCAAAGCGTTTGTTTTATAATTCCAAATTCAAATTTATGTCAAATTAAAGCTAGTGAAGTTATGTTTTGAAATTAGTTACTTATTTGTTTTCGCGTCATTTCATTTTGCTCTCACATAGTTCTGTTCACGACTATGGAAAAGTTAAAATCTCGCGGTATTTTCGAATGTGAATTCCGCAGTGGCACCAGCACTGCGGATACAGCTCGGAGAATTAATGTTGTATTCGGGCCAGCCACCACTAACGAACGCACGGTGCGTTTTTGGTTCCAACGTTTCCGTTCTGGAAATTTTGATTTAAAGTAGGAACCCCGTGGACGACTAGAAACGTAAGTTGATAATGAAGAATTGAAAACGACAGTGGTTTCGGAACCACCACAAACCACGTCAGAGTTAGCAGCACCCTTCATTTGTTTTAGCGTCTTTTCATTTTGCTCTGACATCGTTCTGTTCACGACTATGGAAAAGTTGAAATATTGAAAACGACAGTGGAAGCGGAACCATCACAAACCACGTCAGAGTTAGCAGCACCTTTCATTTGTTTTAGCGTCTTATCATTTTGCTCTGGCATCGTTCTGTTCACGATTATGGAAAAGTTGAAATATCGCGTTATTTTCGCATATGAGTTACATCGTGCCACCAATGCTGCAGATACAGCTCGAAGATTCAATGATGTGTTCGGGCCAGCCACCACTAACAAATGCACGGTGCGTGTTTGGTTCCAACGTTTCCGTTCTGGAAATTTTGATTTGAAGAAGGAGCAAACATTGTTAATAAATAGAGTAACAAAAGTGAACAAACTCTAAAAGTGGGTACCGCATGAATTGAGTGAAGCCCATCTGCTCTAGCCCTATGCTTCTTTATAACAACGTTCGACCACATACTGCACAACAGATGGTCGCCACATTATCCGTCATCTAACTAACGTACTCTCCAGATCTTCCTCCATCTGGTTTCCTCTTTTTCGGAATTTAGGCAACTTCCTGTTAGGAAAAAATCAATTACTATGAGGCAGTCATAACCGCCTTCAAAGAATTACCTAATTAATTGTCGCTCCTAGATTTTTTTTAGCAAAGGAATAAACGAACTTCCCATAAATCGCAGAAGCGCATTGATAACATTGGTACATAGTTCGATTAATTAAATTTATTAGTTCCAAAAAAAAAAATCCTTACCCTTTTTCGGTATAGAACGGCAATTTCATAGGCAAGGACTTAATATATAGTGCTTGCGTACTGGGAGAACGGCTAACATATGGTGGTGTAATACGCGTTAGTGCTGATAATATTCTTTAATACCCAAAGGAGTGAAGTACCCAAGTGAAAATGAGGTAAAATGCAGACTCCTCTATTTTATGAGAGCATTGAATTCATCATAAATTTATCGCACTTCTTTGTTTCCCGTATGTATTATTTTTTTACAGGTTTGTTACTATTTTAAATCTGCTTACATCGCGGTCTATGACCTCGGTTTGTTATTATTTGCATTCGATTCCAGATAATACCTAAACCTATGCTGTTATATAACAAAAATGCTTTTATTTTCGCATACGCTCATATACATATTTCTCACAAACAACCCCTAGTTAGATTGAGATTCCCTCCAGTAATACGGGCGGGCACTACCCGAGTTCAAAGACGTCTTATGAAAATCCATCAATCTCACGTTATGCGGGTACAAACAAGCATATCTTCTCTCGTGTCGTTTGTCTACAGCATTCCGGAGCGGCGCCCCCACAGAAATGACGCGTTCGTTGTATTTGTCGTCTAGATGACGTCATTATATCGTTCCGCATTTCTTAATCTGGTATTCGGCTGAGCGATAACGCGTCATGTCGGCATTTCGATGCCCCGCCCTCCGCGGCGTACAGTGACTCATATAATACATGACAGCGGGGCAGAATTCATTTCAGAGTAAACGTATGTAATAATAACAAAAAAGCGCTTTATATGATTTAAGAAATCGATCAGCTTATTGCGCTGAAGCAATATCTTACAGCTAATCTAACCTAATGTGAGGACACATTTTGCGGTAATAATAAGATAAAAGTATTAATAAACTCCAATGTATAAAGGAAACTCGTATCGAAAGTACCTACTATGTAAATCAAGCAGAAAATAAAATGTAGTAAATAAAAAAATAATAAACCTATAATGACACAGGGAAGGGGGATGGGGAGAGGGTGAGAAAAATAGGAAAATTTATGAGCGCGTGTTCTAGTGTTCTTAGAGCCTGAGTTTGAAGCAATACAAACACGGTTTTGTCCTTAGATGTGGGGGTAAAGCATTCGAAATACAGGTCCATGCACGGAGAAGGGGTGCGAGTAGAAACACTACTGTGACCAGGGATCGAGAGCAGTAGGTTGTCTTCAGATCTCAGATTGCGCCCGTGAGCGATAGAACGTTCAACATGCTTATGAGATACATAGCTTGGAGCGGTAACCTCAAAGATTTGGAACCATGAAATTAGAAGTAGTTGTAGCTGGGAGTCGCGTATTGGGCGTGTAGGCGGCCACACACGGCGCTACATAAGTTGCCGCATGGACGAACTTGCCACAGTACGATCGCGAAGCGATCGGGCCTCACAACGCATAAAAGATGAGCATCACCGCTAAAAGGTCACGGGCAAAGGTCATCTGGGTCCGGCGACTGGAAACATTCCTTCGTATGCTCGTGTGATTTACGTTTACTAGCAGCAGACCGGGTGTGCGGCATCCTGTATCGTCGATCCGCGTGCCAGTACGGCTATTACAGTCGCTTGTTTTCTCGTTGATGTGGTCTTTCGGTCTTGACGTTTGCTTCTTCCTTCTTTTTACGTTTTCTTCACGGGCTGCAATGCAGCCAAATGCTCGCTTGCTCGCCGGGCGGCTGATTCCTTCGATGCGAGTTCGCTGCGATGAATTATCAGTGCAATCGAAGATTTAGTACGTTACACCAACTGTGTGTTTGTATATGTGTGCGTATGCACGCGCGGATATTTGACTCTCCTTAACGCTGTTTGTACTCGTCCTGCTGTTTTGTAATATTGTGTAGCGACTCTATCGATTGTCATTATAGCAAAATACTTCAGTTTTTAGAACTTATGGGCTATGTGTTGATAGATCTGTCCCCACGCTAGCTGCCGCTCTCACCTCTCTACCCCATCATCACAAGTCTACATGTAGTTGCTCCACTCACCGTCTATGACCATTTTAGGTACTCCCTTGATTAAAGAACTTCAAACCTTAATTTATATTCTAACTTAGTAATCAATAATAGCCGTGTAAATTTTGTATTCGGCAACATATATATATATGTCTTCATGTATGAATGCTAAGTTTTTATGCAGAAATAAATTTATCTTACCTTATTCCACTAGAGCATCCGATAATTACGCATCTCTAAATTGTGCACCACTAGCGATATGAGTCTGCGGCGCTCACCCGAAAGGAAATAGATTAACAAAATTATACTGCATTTGCATAAAGATGAATGTGGGCTGTTTTGGCCTTATTCTAGCTGTGTATGTCATTAATTTGGTGTGTGGCTCTGACATGTTGCAACAGTTATGCAACGGGAAAAGTAAACAATCCAAAACGACGATTTTGTTTAATTGGACCGATGTTTATGCCTGAGTCGCTTCTGGACCCAGCACTTGACAGTTCCGGTGCGAGACGCAGACTTACCATGTACAATAATCGCGTATTTTACTCAGATTGCGCACTGCGCAACATCGGTTTTTAAAATCTTGGACCGATAGCATGGTCCTTATTTAGAATTTGTAGGGGACTGCCCCCGCCGCACTCTGCCGGCCCATCCCCTCGTTATCGTGTGTGGCCTCGGCCCTGTGTAGACGTCTGGAAAAGCGAATCTCGATAGAAAGCGGTTTTCCTGTTCAGTGAGCGCGAACTTCCTTGCATCTCGTGCGCCCCTTGTTTCTGAGCTCTCAGCGACTCCCCGTCGCGTTCCACCCCTCGCCCCTCGCAACGTCGTCACAGCGATTTCCGTTTTTTTATCCCCGCGTCCCTACGACAATAAAACAAACGCTATCAAGCCTAAACCGAAGCCCATCCTGTGTCTTCGCCTTTGCGACACGGGCAACGTCACGGAAAATCTATCATGTTTCGACAATCGCGAATGAGTCCCAGAAATAAGTGGTATGAGTTTAACGGTTACTCATGCCAAATTTGGAAGAAAAAGAGAGTTTGTTTTTAGTTTCCAAGACTATTTAATTAGAATTAGAATATAAGTAATGATAATGACATTGCAGCTATAACCAATTCAGATTTGATTTATGTAACAATAATCCATCATGCAAATCTCAATTAATTATATTTTCGCCAGTTTTTGCGATTCGTAATTATTAAAAAATATAATTGTCACTTTTATTTGTTGTTGATGTTGTAATATTTATCAATGATGTTTTAAATGTAATTAGAAGCAGTTGCAGATTGTACATTGCTGCAGGCGAGCCCGTCAGTAAATTGTAATGACTGTTGACGTCTTGCATGAATTATTGAATGAGTGAACGTTTTTATTGTACCATTATTGCTTAAAAATTATATTTACAAGTATTTATTAAGTATTCGGCACAAAAGGTGGGCACATCACCTAGCTAGACGATTTCCTACGTTTCCATTACGATTCTCTTTATTAATTTGTGATGAAATTATTGTAAAGTTATTTAATAAAAGAATACAGATGAAATTCAATCGAATTAAGTATGCATTATATTTAATAATCATATATACGAGGGCTACACGAGGCTACAGTTTCCGAAATTAATAAGAAGAAAAATACAATGAATGGCTAAAAATCAATTTGTTGTTTCTCAAAATATTCTCCGTGAGCGTTAATATACATGTTTATACGTATAACCCAATTTTCATAACATTTATTCCATCACTCCCTGATGACCTCGGAAACAGGTTTCTATATTCTTCGACGGCCTCTTCTGGAGATTAAAATGGTTGCCCGCGTAATTAATTCTTAATTTTTGTGAACAAGAAGAAGTCACCAGGAGCGAATTTGGGACTGTATGGAAGATGGCTCATGGGTTAGACGTTTTCGCCTTCAAACATTCATTTATCTGTCTGGCCGTGTGAGAGCTGGCATTGTCATGGTGCACGATGATGCAGCGTTTACGGTTTATTTTACGGACGTCAAGAACTACCGGCAAGCAAAGAGTCGTATACCAATCAGTAGGATGATTCTACAAAACAACAGTAGCCACGTGTCCAGTTATCCTAAAAAAGGAAGCGATTAACTGATTTACAGAACATTGCACGCGCGCCACTTTGGTTGGGTGTAGCTCATCTTGAATGACTCAAATTGTCGATTGCTACTTTGTTTTGGGGTCGTAGATCTGTAAATGTATCTTTCGTCACCGGTTACTATGTTTCGCACCAAATTTGCCAACCCTTTGTTGAATCTGGTAAGCATTGGATTGCACCTAGTGACAGATTCCGTTTTTTGAGCTTCAGTTATGTTGTATGGGATCCACCGCAAGCACAGCTTTCTCACAGTCAAATATGTGTGTAGTATTGAATTACCTGATTCATGCCTATGCCTAAGGATGCCCGAAACGTATGGTAGATCATGTGTCTGTCTATTTCGATTATACGACTTACATCATTGACGTTTTTGTTGTTGAAAGCGGTGGACAGGCGACGTTCATGAAATTGGTCACTGAGATTACACGGCCGTGTATGAATTCTGCAAACCAGGTACAAATTTTGTCTTGCTTGATGCTTCATCGCCAAAAACAGTTTGAATCCGAGCAAGACTCTGCTGAGCTGTCAAATTACACTTACAATCGAATAATACTATACAGCAAAATTTTTCACGGGTTAAATTTGACACGAAAATTTTAAAATAA
>JAOPUG010000053.1:22777424-22787867 GCA_027564375.1 Micropterix facetella | reverse complement strand
GATATATAGTTATTGTTATTACATGAATAAAAGTGGTACAGATTCTGGTCGTGGTTGACGAGGATCTTTCCATCGTTACATTTTCATCAATTTTTCTTACAATTACATAGTCATAGTTACTTCCATTATACATAATTATATATTATATAATATCATACATGTTAAAATAAAATATTAAAATCTAGAATTATATGTATAAGGTTTATATATTAGAATAAATTATATTCTATATTTTAGTATTAGAAGATATCATTATTGTACATTGAATTATTAGAGACAATCCCTTCATATTCCCACCGTTTATTTGGTTGCCTACCGGAGATTTTATTATATAAAAAGGCTATGGACATTTACATTTTGTCTACGACTTCTTCTTTTACGTGTAGATTTAAGACCTTATCGATGTTTTTCTAGACACCAAATATAATATTCTTTGATAATCTAATACACATCTAAAATAAAACTAATCGGGTTCCCAATATATCTTATCCGTCATTGAACTACTTTATATACAAATAATAAGTCATTGTCATTCATACTACGCGATTGATACGATTGACTGATAAAATTAACTCACAATTCAAGGATGTGGCTATAAAAATAAATTTCTTCTTACAAATATTTATGGAGTATTCATAATTAATATTTTGGTAATATAAATATAAAAAGAGATATTTAACACAGTTACACATTTTAAAGTAGAGCAACTCCACACGGCCAAGTAATTTATTATAAATTATCATAATATGTATTATATTATAATACTCCTAAAATTTAACATAGGAATTCGAAATTAAACAAACTGAAAATCAGTAAAAATAAATACCTAACTAAGGTTTTTAATCAATTCATTGTAGAAACTTAACTACTTAAGAAATACAAATACATTATTCGCTATCACAAGACTCTGTGCTGCCCATATTAAAATATTAATCTCATCGTCACTTAAGGCACTGACGACTAACACTTCTTGCTCTTACTTACCGGGCATATTCTTTGTGCAATGCAATGTATATCAGCAGGGAATATAATAAACACAACAAAATTTCTACACCACAGAGACTTGGACGAGGGCGAAACCGCGGATACAACTATCTGATCGCATAAGGGGTCTAATGGGGTCGTGCAACTCGGGTATCAATGGCCAACTATGTCTATCTCGGTCGGCCTGACTCACGACTCAACACCTATCCGGCAGCCTCCTCCAAGAGGTACGAAATCGGTGAATCCGCTGGCATGGCAGCTGATCTGGGGGAAACACTAAGGCAATCCTGGATGTCTGAGCGATGGTCGGCTTGCCGACCTTTGCTTGACAACCTTCCTGAAGAAGGGCCCTCCGAATCCCCCATGTGATGACATGACCAGACCGCCCCCCCCCCCTCCCACCATAGTATCCCGGTAAAGCGGTAACTCGCAGGTGAACACTTCGGATGGATGGTTGCTCGATGCACTGCTCGGTCTGCATCGGGTCATGATGACTTCGTGTAGACTGGGCTATGATGGCCTTGGTGGTCCAGCTCATGGAGCAACTCCTATTCAGGAGTCTCCGCGAAGAGGAACCAACCCAGTGAGCCCGCTGTACTGCGGACCTGGGGACGGGAACTCGGGCTGACCTGGACAGCTGGCGCACGGGGCTGGCAAACCGGCCATGTTGTCACTGACTGATGCCTGAAGAAGTTTAGAAGTGTATGCTTCTTAAGACAGCGGGGTAAGCAGGTACCTCTAATGCTTATCCATAGATATGATCATGTGGACCACTCGATCACGGGTGAGAATTGCCGAGCAGAGGCCGCCCCGTATCCGCCATATTCCAGTTAGGAATACCGCTTTAGAGGTAGAGAACCGCGCAAGCGACCTCAAACCTATGACCAGAAGTAAGATCGGAGTAATCTGATCGCATCTGGGAGTAAGGGCGCGAGGATCCCCACTGGTTGAAAATTCCCAGTGCCCCGCGGTAAGGAGTTGGACTCTTACGGGCCTATTATAGGTGGTGCTTGGTATGTAGATTTGTTCTACGTCCTAAGTCTCTGCGTTTCGCCTCGGGGTGATAGAACGATCAATATCGTTAAAACGCTCCGGGGTAGACGGGTCAGCCCATAGCAGGCGGCGCACCATAATGATCGGTCTGCCAGCCGTGTGGCAACAGCGAATAGGCGGAAGAGTTTGGCAGCGCAATGCGACTTGAGGAGGGGTAGTTAGGTACTCTAAGCTATCTACCCATAAAAACGATATGTTGGCGACCCAATCTAGGGTGGCAAGCCGAGCAAAGAGCGCCTCGAATCCGCGATAAGTCCAGTGAGATAATTTTCATTATAACTCTTGCTATTACGCTTTCCTCTATTATATTTGTAATTTTTTTACTATATTTGAGCGATATTATTTTTATTTATTATTTATTTATTGGTTACATATACATTCAATTTTAATAGCACCAAAGAAATGAAATTTACTATCCAGAAAAATGAGGTATACATCTGTCTGAGGTAAGGTTGAATAGCGCATAAATAAAATGAAAATATTAGTTTTCTAAAGTGCTCAGTGAAGTGCACCCCAGCCCGCCTTGCTGTGATAGGCGAGCTCACTTCCTCCTATTGTCTGCTTTAAATTACTCGTATAAACAATATCATATTTAATCATTATCATCCTTAATCGCTCAAGATATCTAACCACTATATCAAATCAATCCCCTTCTAATTTAACAAATGACCTGTCCTTAATTTATCTTTACTGTAGTCATTGAACTATTTCATACACAAATATATTGTAGCGCCATTCCTACTTCGCACTAATATCCTGATTTAATGATTAATTGTAGGCATTGATAAGATATTAATGTAATCGTTGTTAACGAGACATAAATATAGGTACGATTAAACTTATCCGAAGAGGATATCAATTTTGCCTTTATAATTTTCCGACAATATTGTTTGGCTGAGACGTCTAGACTGGTATGAGAAAACCTATGACTTAAAGGCGAATTTACTACTATTACGGTTGACTGATAAATTGACATTTTATAAAACCTCATGTACAAATAGGCCTAATAATTAAGGTAGTTTAAAAATTGGTTCAGATATTCCTAGAAGTGTCTGATACACACACCAGGCGAGGGGGGGGTGTTTATTTATTTATTTATTTATATATTTCCAAACTCAAGATACAAGATGAATGATACAAAATTAAAATCCTTAACATATAAAAACATTTTTCGCTATTTTCGTTTTTCCTATTCCCAGCTTAGAAAGGAGATTCATCTCTGTGGCTTTTTTGGTTTACCACCTCGCTAGAAATTTCCTGTGTTGAGGTGGTACTAATGTTATTCATTAATTCCTGCTTAGAGAGCGAGAGAGCGAAAGGGTAAGTCTACTTCATACTTTAAATTAAAATTGAAGAATTACTCAGAAATCAAAAATCAAAAATAAATTAAAAAACTAAGACAAAAGAACTCATGCTCGCACGATATTCATACTGATACTTTTGTCCATTGATCTAGCCGGTCAGCATACCATGTCTAAAAAAAAACCAAGAGTTGCGAATTTTCGCATCAGAGACGAACCGATAGGGTTAAGAGGACCAATGGCCACGTATCTTCTTAGCCGATAGGGTTAAGAGGATACGTGGCCACAGTTTCTTCATATATAGCCACTTTACTCCAACTCTGTGAAATTTAAAGCAGAAAAGCAAAAATAATCGGATAATAACTGGAAAAATAGCGACATATATCGGTAACTTTGGCCCGTCCCGTGATTGGTAACTCCCTGACTTTTCAAAAGGGGCTTAAAACCTATTCCAATAAGTTTCTTTCGGTACCACGATACCAAAAATATCCATATACGCCATGCTTGCTTTACCTATTGGTCATATCCTCCTCCAGGCCAAGTAGACCAGAATGCAGCTGCAGCTGCAGATGCGGGACTATAGCTAGTGGTGTTTAGGTTCAAAAAATACACAGCATACATCTGACGGTATATGGCCCGTCCTACTTGATACTACTGACGACGGGCTAATAACGCAATCTGTGAATAGGTAAAGAGAATCGGCTCGTTGCATGAATTTGTTGTCGCTTAACCGCGTTTGTCTCGCAATCAATGCCGCACCCATGTTCAAATTAAATTAGTGGGATGGTTTCAGTTACATTCCTCTCTCATCGCGTATTCAGCATTCGTAAAGCGCGATAATGCCGAGCGAGCGAAGATTAGGTTATTACGTTATTTTTGTTAGAGCAGGAGCTAGCGGATCACACAAATACCAAGTGGCTACCCCAGTTCGCGGTTACGCTAAGAATACATAAATAAATCATGAGAGAAGAAAGCACCCAAGCCATTCTGGGGTAAGCGCGGGTTACGCGGTCCTCACTGATTGGTAACCCTTTTTTGAGGAAAGAATAAAATGAAAAGTCTCTAATATGAAATCGAAGAATATCGCGGTTGCTTATATAAAGTAAAGCACGACACACACATGAAGGTAACTACCTCTCTCAACAGTGGAAAGCTGACATTTTGCAATCAAATTAAAGTGACTCCCGCGTGCATTAAAACAAAAATAAAAATATGGGTCTTGTAGCAAATTTCGTATTCTTTAGTAGTATGATACCAAAATTAAACATTTTGGTATCATAAAATAAAAATAAATAAAAGCTGAAGTCATCACCTTTTTGTAATTTGCATTTTTATTTGAATCTATAGGGGCGAATAACTTGAAATTATTTTAGTAATACCATTGATTATATAAAAAAGTCTTTCGGCGTATTGGGTATTGCTGGTGATTTGCTTGGCGTAAGAATGGAATCTCCGCGCAATCAATAATAGGCTTTAGGTGTATTGCGGCCCGTTGGTGTTTCCTTTGGCGTATCATTCCGTTTTATTTAGCCAACAGCGGCTCCTTAACCTCACACTTTTTCTGTCACCTAACTGAGACAAACCCTTTCTAGTATGGACAGGGCTCTAATACTACAATTAGTTTTTTTAAAATTGCCTTTAAATATGGTTCTCAAAGAAAAGGAAACAGATAAAAGAGAGAGTGAGAAAACAAATAAAAAGAAGACAAAATTTCAAAAAATAAAAAATTAAACTGAAGATTTTCATAGATTTTTTGATCAACGAAGTGGTTTGTATAATAGACGTTAGGGGGGGGGGTATCTTCATAAGTATCGTTGCTCTATATATTTTAAAAAATGATGAAAAGTGCAGTTCGCTACATGCATACCGTATAACAGTGAATTTGCTATAATAGAGTTTTATAGAATGAGTATTATTTAGATCTCATTTTTTTTTCAGTGCCTTGCCTATGCCAGACGTCATGTAGCAGAAAATTCAGTAAATGCTGACGTCCACGCACAAACGCAAAGTACAACACGCGATGACAACACGCGGAATAAATTCCATTTATGCCTGCGGCTAAATAACTTACAAAAAAAACATCCATCGTTCAGGTACTACCTACGAATATTCCCCCATCAAATTTTGAATTGTGTTTTTGTTTCGGTCACGGAAGACGCTATAAAGAAATCAGTTGTCTAAAAATCGCTATCAAAAAACCAAAAGTACGAGAAGTTGACCACATCAATAGACCTGCCTTCGAACATTTGTACGAATATTAATCAAATAAAAGGAAATAATATGAACACCATCCGACGTCATGGTTTCAACGTTTGGAAGCGTCGGATATTCCCAACAATAAGAGGTGTAATTCGTCCTATTTATTCTTATATTCTCATTTCCTGCGACCTGCCCCGACCGATTAGTATTATTCTACCAATGCTGTCGAAGGCCTTTGAGAAGTTGGTGTATCATCATCTAAATACTTACAGATGAAAATCTAACGAATATTAACGCATTTGGTTTTAAAAATGGCCATGCTGAAAGACCCACAGCCCTGCTGAAGTAAACCGGGGAAATACATAGAGCTCTGGATGAGAGAGAAATGACTGTCATGGTGATACTTGGCTTATCAAAGGAATTCGATTGTGCGGACTGAGGTATTTTGCTAGCCAAGTTAAAATCTTTAAATTTTAAAAGCGATGCAATTGAATGGTTTCACAGCTACCTTTAAAATCGTAAACAAATAGTGATGTCTTGCAGCCAAACACCTGACTGGGTTTCAGTTTGTAGAGGTGTACAACAGAGCTCCGTACTAGACTACTACTATTGGCTAGACTACTCATGGCAAATAGTTCATACCATAAATATGCAGATGACATACAACTGCACATCCGCTTTAAGATAAATGACTTACATACCTTCTCAAATCAAATAAACCAGGACTTAATATGTGAGTATACCTATTCAAAAATACCAAAGGTTTACGCATGATAACGTGACCATACCATGTTCATACTCTGCAAGAAATCTCGGAACGATTATAATCAATTAAACACTTACCTGGACTGGCCATATCTGAATGTTATGCAAGAGAGCCTATAATGCCAAACACTCACTGCTAATATTTTTTAAAATACACATTGAAATCCCTTCCTGAAATCTCACCTGGTTTAGACCTTATTTTTTCACTTTTCGACTACTGCAACAATATCTATCATGGCACAACAGCAGACTGTGCATAATTGCTTCAAAATGTGCAAAAATGCTGCCTTAGATTCTGCTGTATGTTGAAGTTAGTTCATATTACATATGATCAACTAAAATGGCTCCGACTAAATCAGCGCAGGAAAATGTATGTTCTTCCCTTAAATATAAATTTCTACTCACTCACCTCGCATCTTATTTGTATAGTTCTATAAATACCCTGTCCTCTGCACATCAACATAATACACGATCATAAAATAATATCACACTTACTATCCCTAAGCATACTTTCCACTAAACCAATTAAACTTTTCTGGTCAAGGTATTCAAATACGGAATGACCTACCAGTAGAAATAAAAACGACGAGGTCATTGGAAGGATTCAAGAAGGCGTGTTCTATGCACTTACTGCGGACTGACGCTAGCTGCTTCTTATAAGTTTTATAGTTAGTTTTTACTTCCATCGTTAGTTTTCCTATATTTAATCGTTTCATTATCCTCCAAATCTATGATGTATAGTTAGGTTCACAGTTTCTCTATAATTACTTTAATCTTTACATTGAGTTATAAAGTGTATGTACTTAATGACATGAGTTTAGAGTAATATTAAAATTATTATAAAATGTATAGTTAGCTACCGAGTCAATTGCTAAGTTTATAGTGTAATGGAATCAATTTATGTCCTTCAATACATATTAGGTACTGTAAATATCGTGATTACCCATATGATTAGGTGATACTCTCTAAGGCTGATTAGGTTATACTCTGAGTCTTATTACAAAATAAACCATGTCTAGTACTGGCTATAGGTATGTCGGGGTCTATGCATCTTTTAAAGTCATACGCCGTTTCTTCCTTAGAACATAAAAGTAGATATATTTGAAGATGCTCGTCATGTAACACTCGTAACTCTTTCCCCTTCAAGTATTCACTACCAATTACTGGTATCCTATTTAGATGGGATAGTAAATTACGTATATCCCAAAAAAATCTGTCAAATGAAACTTTAAGCCTCTTCAAATGAATCTCGATGACATAACGTTGTATGTCCTCCCTTAACTTATTCATGCGCGAGTGGGACCTTTACTCAGCGGAGTCGACTCGAAGCAGACCAACAGGAGCGTCTCAAGTAGCGACAATTGTCCTGATCGCGAAATCTTTTATTTACGAAGATAAGACAAGACAAAAAAAAGGAAAACCTACTTGTACCTCTACTACGATACAAGAGACCTATTATTATCATTAACATTCCTTAAACAGACCTTTCTTTTTATTTCAGTATGATAATAGGAGTAAAATATTGATTCAGCAAAAAGATTGCCTCAAATTCAACTATATCATCAATTTCGGGGGTTTGTAATGAAATGTCGGCGGATATTAAGACCAAAAAGGCGTGGTATGAGTTCCCAGTTTCTGTTGCTACCTTATTATCCGAAGTAATAAACAGAATACAAGTAATAATGATACCAAAACAACACAAACATGCATTTATACAGCCAACGATCGCAGGATCTGTAATATTAAAAATTGATGAATACATCGTACCAGAAGAACAACGGTGGCGGCGATAAACACTGTGCGAACTAATCAGGGCCGAAAAGAAAACGACCTTTCCAGCAATGCAAACTATGGAGAGTGACGATCTCGTCCGGTCTCTTGCGCACATATGACGACGTGATGCGATTCCCCTCTGGGTGAAAGTAGGGAAAAGTGACGCCATGGTGCTCGAACGTAGTTTTTATGCATGCTTTATTTACGTTATTGTAGCCTAGTATTGTCAATTACGATGAAAAAAAACATATCACTCACAATCATCAAATAATATATAATTGATCAATTGTAAAGAAAATCTATCTTTATGCATGACGGGGCGATTAACAACTGCGTCACATGCAAAAAGCAACGACATAAAAATGGTCTTCAAGCCGGATTTAACAGATTCGACCTAATTTTTATAGAAATTATTATAGAAATTATCTTCTATATAGCATCTAGCTAGAGTGCTATTCTTTTTCTTCTTCTTCTATGTTAGTCGCACACAAAACTTTTCGTTACGCTGCTGTTTTAACAAACGATATCCTAGAAAATTCTTAGAAAATCATATACAACCTTATAATCTTAATAAATTCGTTATACTTAATACAAGTCACTAACATGCAGCTATTATCTGCCAAATAAGTGAGCACAAAATGCCTTTCTTTATGTTATATGTTTGTTTACTTAACTTCCAAAATTACTTCGCCGAGGTCACCAATTACCAGAAATCGGGATAGTGAAACAGTCGCGTCTACGCGGATCGAGAGGCGCCACAAGTGATGTACTTTTACCCCGCTCTTTTGTCCTCCACTCGATACAGCAAAGCTCTTACTCGTTATTCTCGCATTCTCGCGCCGCCCTGCAGCGAATTGTCGTCGATTTTACGCCAATTATCCACACCGCACTAATTGACATCGAGTGCTCCCTCTCTCTCTTTTCCACTCTCCGTCTCTTTTGTATCCGCTTCTCAACTTTTCAGCGCTTATATGCAAGACTAGCCTTTTAATAGCTCGATTCCTCCGATTAATTACTTTTATTCCCACGAATTGCCACAATCGCTGAGTTTTATTTGAGTTTACTACTCGAGTCTCGAGCCCATTGCGTCACTTGCTTTAATAGCCTATTTAGAATGCGTTAGTGTATTTTCATTTCATATTTAAATCTAATGAGTACGCCCCCAGATTCTAATTATTCATAGATGTAACTACGTCGGATGAGTTGTCCAAATAAAGTTTATTTTGCTATTGACCAATTATGGTACATTTTGATACTCAATGTTGTATTCAAAAACGCGTAGCGAAAAGTATGCAACTAGCGATGACGTCCTCACTAAAAATCGTACCAACATGGAAAGGCAAAATTAAATACAATTTTTCCGCATAGTTATATTTCAGACTTTAAAATGCTTTCCGCTTCGACGATTAATCGTACGAGGCTGTTGTGTGATTTAAGGAGTCGATAAAAGGACAGCTCGCTTTTTCAAAATGTAATGGATCCAATTGCGTTTCTTTCGACTTAAAATCAACTCGCTTTAAACTAAGATTAGGGAATGCATAAAAATAATAGCTATTGATAGCCAACTAGCGGGCGCATGCAAGGCAAAGCCATGTTGAGGTATTGCCAAACGATTTGCAGGATATATCCTGGACCTGAATGCCTCCAAATGAGCGAAAATGAGCTTTATGGGGAACAAACACAAATCCAATTTTAGCTACTCATTATACCACAATGTGGTCAGATTCGCGATCTAGGAGTTCTATTGAATACGGGAATGACGGTTAACGCGCATATTGATAAAGTGGTACAAAAGTCGTAAAAAATGCTGTACTTTATTTTCAGAACATTTAAACAAATTAAATGTACAACTGTTTTAAACCAATTATATTGTGGATATGTCAGAAGTGTCGCTGGATTTGCTCATCTATATGGAGTCCACAATACGGCGTACATTGTGAACGTATCGAAAACATTCAAAAAAGGGTTCTTTAGAAGGCTTAATAATGGCATGAACACCTGTGACTTGAGACTTATGAGGAAAGTCTGTTAGGCGCACTGTGGCGGATATGGCGCTGTTGCATGGGATATTGAATAATATAGTCGATTCCCCTGCATTTGTAACGCGTATCCTTCTATGGGTGCCTTCACTGGACACGAGAGTTCCAACTCTCTTCCACATACCCAAGTAAAACACCAATAATACGAGACACTCAGTCTGCGTATCTAATCGAATATTAGATACCTACAATCGTAAATTCAGCGACTCTGATGTCGTTCAACGGCGCTCTAAAACGTTACTCGTTAAATCAATTTGCGATACGCTACATGAATAATTTATTTGTATGTAGTTACAATAATATGAATGTAATATTATCAATATTGTATA
>JAOPUG010000053.1:22679383-22694685 GCA_027564375.1 Micropterix facetella | reverse complement strand
CCTAATTACTAATAACCTATTAGTAATTAAATAATGTTATAACATTTGCAAATATAATAAACAAAACAAAATATATTGATGATGTCGACTTTTAAATAAATATTTTATCGTTATGCGACGTCTCTACACTTAGTGACAGGTACCGACACAGTCATCAGTTCGTCTGACGGCCACTATAGCAGTCATACACGCGCTTCATTTCATCACCGCCATGCCGCAACACAGAAATTCAGAAATTCAGAAAGGCTAGACCAGAAATATGAAACTAGACCACATGAACATCTACAAAGGTCTCAAGACCTATAGTTTTATTTAATAATCTTATATATTTTATAAAAAATTGCAGAGATATCGATAAAAACAAGCCAAAATTTCTATAATGATTTTCAGATTTCGATTTTGTAAAGTAACACATCATAGTGTCAATTTATATGTCAATACGTTTATATTCTAAAACTGTTTGCAATCTTTCAAAGTTCAAAGTTTTTCAGTAAAATTCAGTAACATTTTTCAGTAAAAAATAAGAACACCAGAAAAGATCACCGTAACAGTAATTTTATGCTGAACTTTAGTAAAAACAAACTAGACAACTTAGAAAAGATTCAAATTTGTTTCGAGCATTATTCACTCTTTCAATGTAATATTAACGAAACATTTCTTAATTTGTATCTTTATAGCGATTATTATGCTTCTAGCAGAAGCATTTTTAACAAATTTCGTCTATTGATTTATCGCTTTATTGGACGAAAGTATTGCGGTATACCCAGCTATTATTGTAATGTTGCTAGTCGAAGGGAGGTGGGCGAGAGGGTACACGTACGAGAATCCGGTGTCACGTGAAATGATCGCATGTATCATTACGGTACCAGGCGGTGTCTTGCGGCCGCTGATTCCCCGCTTCATATCATGTATGGATATTGCATTGCAATGCTGCACCGTAATAGGCACTCGTCTGCGTGTCCGGGCGAAATGAAAGTCTAGGGTTGTGCGGCGCCACAGATTAAACTCCGAGTTGTGTGTATCCACAACAGATATGACACAGAAGGATGAGCGATTCATAAGGTCGTTATACGCGAGAATAAATACATTATGTTTTTTGTTTTCCCCTTTTAAAATATGGCCTGTGATGGTTGAAACCTGTCCATTACCAAAACCTTTATTCCTTATTCGTTCCATGCGTCAAGGGCGTGACGGAAAGAATAAATAAGATGCCCAAATATGCGGTATTTCAAGATAATGAGATAAACGGTACTTCCAGTACTAGATTTACATGCCGATATGCTTATTAATGGCTGCCGGCCGGATCGCGGGAGTAATCGCAAGAAATGAATAACGAGCTGTAGTGTTAGTTAGGATATTTATTTACGGCTGTGTCAGCAGCGGGTGGTAGTTTCGCCTGCTAAAAATATAGTATGTTAGTGCTACACGGACGGTCCGTACGGACGATCGTCGTCCGTAGCTATCGTAATAGAAATCAACTTATTCAACTATTGCGTTAAGTGGCGCACGGACCGCGAACCGTCCGTCCATCCGTACGAGGACTGTCCGTCGAGCGCGACCGTGCTTCGTACGTCCGTATCAGGACGCGTTAGGCATTTAGACGCGTTTAGTGCTGTGCGGACGCAGATCCGACCAGACGGATGTGCGGTACTGCTGCAAACAAAAATGCAATTGCAAGTTGGCTGCAAACAAAAATGTCCTCAGGGAATATCGACACGGAACGTGTCATAACAGAAGTCAGAGGTCAACCACCATTATGAGATCTCAGTGACAATTTTTGTAAAGATCGTAACGCTAAACTAAAAGCGTGGCTAGAAGTGTGTCGAGCGTTGTTTTCTGGCTACGATGATTTAGCGGACATTCTGGATATAAATACAGCTAGATAGTGAATTCAAGTATCAGTGAATCTGTAATCATTGGGTGGACATGGTACCTCCTCTTCTTCTTTTTATGCAATCGCCTAAGGTATTTAGCAGCAATTACGGTATTTAAAAACGGATACATTTGTACGCGACTATACTCGTACGAGCCGTTCGTTGGTCCGTGGAGCACTGAATAGTCGAAGTACGGACGACCGTACGGATGGTCCGTACGGTTGTCCGTACAGACCGTCCGTGTAGGACTAAATCTAGCCTAAATGATCCGACTCCATATAACTGAAATGCGCGTTGGCAAAATAACGCGCGCCAAATTTGAATTTACTTTCTAGAGGAAAAAAATCGAATATTTAATATTTTAATATTTTTATTTGCAGTTTTCAACACAAAATACAGACAGAAGAACAAAACATTATAAATTGCAACTGAAAATATACAAAAACTATGTAAACAGACAAGTAAGTAATAGACAGACTATATGTAATAAAACTACAAACGTTCGCCTCGGGGTAGCCTCGGCATATCTCTTAACCTGGATTTCAGGACACACTTATTATTAGTTAAATTATTTAGTATCATTAAAATAAAATAATCAAAATCAAATAATCAATAATAATAATCAAATTCAAACAAGAAAAATCTAAAAATCTTTGGCTTCTAAGAATCTTCTTTTAATAACAAATTCTTATAGTGGTCCTGGAAAATTCCAATTTATTTCGATCGTAATGCCATTTCAAACCGATCCATACAACCGCAGAATAGTAAGAGAAACTGCACCGGAAATTTGTAGTTTTATGCTTGGGAATTATTGCAAGTTGTTCACGCGGCCGTGTCGAGTGGTCATGTCGGTTGCGGGAACACGCCATAAGCAAATAAAACATTTACGGCTGTTTATTAATGACTATTTCGATTATATGGGTCGTAAGATGAAGCTGTCTCCTTTTATTCATATTTAAGATCAAAGCATTGGCAAGGAATGGTGACACGTGATGACGTGGAGGAATCCTAAAGCAAAATCTTGTGCAGGTATTTTGCCATCTCTGGACTCTCCGCTCAGTCTTCCTATACACACAGTCGCCATAGTCGCCAGAGAATCTATACATTATACGAACTATATAAAGTAATGCTTGTATACAAAACGTATAACTTGTATACCTATAACCTATAACTTGTCTACAAATGATCACTTGATCACTGAGATCTGTAAAGGATGAATACCACTACAAATCCCGAGTGTGTAGAAGATCGAGTGCAGCTGTGTTTAGGCTTACTTAAACAAAAATCAGCCTATAGCGCCTCGACTGTTAGATTACATCAAGGCTGCTAAACCACTGGGTGCATTTACAACATCCCATCGCGTTATCTAAAGAAGAATTTTGTTTCCTTCGCATGACCCGGGAAGCCATAAAATAAGAAAACCCCGAATAAAGATTTCAACCTCTCTCCTATGTGTAACCCGTTTCTTGAAATGTTGTCAAAGCGCAACGCCGAGTTCAAAGACGTGAAAAGTAATACAGTGAGTGTTGTGTGCACAGCGGAATTTAAACATTCCCGCGAGCGAACAACTAGACAACAGTAGTTGTAACATCGCCGAAACGTCGCGTGCTACAAACCAAGGGGAAAAAGGTTTTTTTTAACATTCGTAATACTCTTTTTCCGCTCGATCAATATTAATGAATATGATCGTCTTGATAAAAGTCTACAATTATGTGTTGACATTTTTGTCTTGACTACATGATAAGTTAAATCGCTTCTAAGATTCCCATTAGGGACGTAGGAAAACATTCAGTCATTTTCTCAATACTCATTACAGTGAAAATTCAAACTAACAATTTCCTTAGGTACTCAACGAGGTAGATGTGACATATATAAATTAAAAAAAAATCATTTAATAGCCAACACAAACAATTTTATTGATCACTTTTGATTGATTTTATTGGTCGTACATATACATCACATATATCTATGATCAATAAAATCAATAATTTGAGTTGTAAACACATAAAATAATTACTTATAATAATATCATTATTATTATCCTACGAGTAACGAGTTTCATTACGAGTAAGCGATAGTCCGAAAGTCTAACTGGGCTAACAACCTAGGCTAACTGAAATTCGTCAACATCATTTATTACCTTATTACATTCTGTTACTAGCCTGGGAATGGCTGAGTACGCGAAACAATTTGTGCGGTAGGTGGGACGAGCGAGTGATATAATTGTTATCATATTGTGATTGGTACACGCAGTTCAAGCGCGTCAAGTAGTGCCGGACAATCTATCTGATTTGAAAATATATTGTAGACAAAAATTATATCCAATATTATATGCCTCTCCCTGAGCACGTTGAGGCGTTTAGCAGAATCTGCATAACCTGGGTGTTCATTTTTCCTGATTTTTTATATGGAAATATTTTATAAAAATTAGCTGTACCTTCGCAATGCGTTGGGGTCGCTATACTACGCCAGAATATTATAATCAACTACACACAATCCTGTAAAGCTAAATTTCACCGTTTCCGGGTTAGTAAATGGTTTACTAATCCGCTTTATAAATCCCTCCATTAGATATGCCATCTCAGCTATATAATTTATTTGGAGATAGAAACTTAGTTTACGGTCGAAAGTCACTACAAGATCTGCAATAGACCTATAGCGATATGACAACATTTCTTGATTCGCTATATTAATGCATTTATTGATTGTAACGTATTCTAATAATGGCGAGCGCGCGAGCGCCTCTGTTGACTCTGTTGAATGTGTGTCGATTAATTGCATATCTTGAGTGCCTGCAGGGGCGTCACGGTCGCCATATATAGGATTGCGCGACGCCTAAGTGGAGTATTTGAATGAAGCACGACGCGTCGTGAAATATTTGATCATATGAAAATTTGGTCACACTAAGTGGATTTCTCGGTACAGTTCTAGCCTTCGTCCTAGCCTTTATTAGGCTAGGACGATTCCTGGAGCTATTCGTTATGATTGCAGTATAATTGTGACATTTCTAAGTATAATTTTCGACCGCTGCGGACCCTAATGGTTGTAGAATATTATCGTGCAGTTTATATTGGCAACTATGGGACTTGTATTTCTGAGGGAAATGACGTGATATTGCAATTATTTACATTTAGTTTTAGGTTATTTGTATGGATCAATTTTGACATGAGGCTAGTTCCTTTTAACGTTCACATCTGGTGTACACGAGTATTATACTACATCTCTAAGCTGTGGCGGGGAGCACATCGTACCGGCTGGAAATGACGTCATTGTATTTTTCATTTGCTGCACCGCACCGCATCTCGCGCTTACCTTCCAGATGTCTTCATTCGGGAATTGTATTTACATCTGATTACTTCATTCTCTTCCAATTCTCTGTTTTTATCACTCAGTTTTCGTCATAAAGGGGGAGAAAGAGAGATTGCCAACCGCTTCACATAGGTATACCGGTGAAAGTTCTGTAGGTTCTTACTTACGAAGTTACCATTCTATAAAAGACAATTAATTAAAACCTAAAAAAATTGTATGAAAAATATATATTTAAATTAATTAATCGACATATTACCCCGTATTGTCTATGCAGTTTTGCCATTTTAATGGAAGATTGTTAATACATCTGCTGTAAAACTGTCGTGGACAAGATCAATGAAGCTTGGAATATATTTTCCACTGCCTCTTCGAAGTTATTTTTTCTATTTTCACTGTAAAATGTTATTAAAATTTTGAAAAAAGTGCATGTCTGTTGGAGTACGCTTTGTACGTTGGAGTGGTGTCTGTGCTACGGGCGAACCCGCCACCCAGAATGTTATAACTAGGGTCGTCCTGTCACCCTGATATGAACGCAAAGGCTTGCATACTAAGACAGTCAACATCCAAACTACATCAAACCGGTGCTGGGTCCGCCCAGATCCGCCCGAGGTGTCACCCGGATCCGTAATTCCGATCCCAACCGTCAACGACTACAGGTTACAGGCGCGGGCTGTATTCACGGCGGCCCTGGAAGATTAAGTCCCCCTTAGAGGAGACCATCGGATGGGAACTGAACCGTGAGTTAAACCGATTAAGAACAGACAAAGAGGCCATCAGGCCCAAGCTGCACGGAACCGTTAGGATCCTCTGGCGAGTACGGCGGGTGACAAAGAATCTCCAGTCGCAACTCATGCTATTTGCTGTGAAGTGTGTGGTCGTGACCTTTCAAATGAAGCAATAACAAGCAGCAGAAAGACAAATCAATATATGACATTCAAAAATGAATAACATTGTATAGAATTAAAATTTATTATAATTTGAAACTCCAACCCAAACCGAAGTTAACCAAGTTCAAAGTGGCTGATGTGAAAACAGTAAGGACCTAATATTTACTATGACGTTTACAGCGTATGGGTCGCTGAAGTTCAGTTGCGAGGTCAGTCAGGAGAGGGCTGATGCGGAATGCATTTTTATTTATATATTTATTTTATATATGTATGGTTTGGGAAACGTACAGCGCTACAAGTTCCATAATAACATTATAACTACGGATATAACTGGCCGATAAAACGTTATCTATAATAATTAAAATTGCAAAATATATATAATAAATATATTATATTAATCGTTCAAGATAAAGAGAAACACATCAAGATAATATAAATTGCACCGTTATTGTAAATAATAATGTAATTGTTACATTGTTATTATAAATAATAAATACATTGTCACAATATTGCATATTACAAAATATATTTATACATAAAAATGTTATAATCTGAAAATGAAATCCGTTATTAAAGCTAGAATGGAAAACAAAAGTGTCTTAGGCTGCTGAGAATAATGTTTATAACTTTGTTGTAAGTCGTTTCTTAATATATTTAGTGGGTTAAGAGTTCAATAATTACATTTTAAAAATTATAGGTAGACAATCAATAATTTAAAAATCGAACCTGAACATTGCGATTATTATAACCAACGAATATTATAATAGGTAACTAGAACGGGGATAAGTTTGAAAATCGAATGAGAATATTATAGCCAACAAGTTAGTTGTAAGGCGCCTATGTCGCCCGTTGAATTATATATTGGAGACATTTGGAGATAAAATGTGAAGATTGATGAATTTTTGATTCGGGTCTTGTGGGTGTATCGGATAAATGTGAATATCTCTTTCAAATGGCGGCTCTTCATCTTCGTTCACGAAAAGCATTGCGACCTCATTGGAAATTGGGGAATTATAACTGAAGACTGGAATTAGAAGGCTAGATTGAGCTGCTCCTTCGACTTCTCTCACTTCGATTTCATGCATTAGCATAGAACTTGCCGCAATTCAATTATTGTCTCAATAAAAACGTTCGATTCTCTCAAGAATATCTCGTCGACACTTATAATTTTCTGCGTGATTTTGATGAATGTCTGTTGCTTGCGTAGAATCCAGAATATAACCTTGGGCATAATGAGGTGTCTCATTATTTATTGTTTGTATGTCTGATATTTTATGGTGCGTTTGGTCATTGATTTTAAATAACTATGGATTACGACCCGGCATATCAACGATTTTGGCACCAATTGACGCGAATGACAAATCATTATTGTAAGAACTAATCTGGTCGCAGATATGACTGTAATGCGGATAGTCTTGATCTGACAGCATAATGACAGATTCTACAAAACTTATTGCTTCATTCCGAATCACCTGATTTTGGCGTTGTTGAGTCAATCGATGTGAAACTATATTTGCCACACTATCTGCTGGGAAATAAAACTATAATCAACGTCGCTGTGATGCGGCATGAGCCATATGCTGAATAACTAATTCTTCAGGTGGCATTCAGTCGACGCGTTGTTGTTGAGATATGAAGGCAGTATGGAGATGATATATATTGGCAGTATGAATAACTTCCATTGTTGCGGCGTAAGTCTATCAATATATCGTTGCTGTGGTGCGTTATGAGCAACATGATGTGCGGCTAATTCTTCGCGCATCATTTGATTGATGCGTTCTTGAAATAGCGGCAGCATCTAATAGGGCTCGAATTTTCTCACGCGTTTTCTAACATTGATTTGATTTCGAACCTCTTCTGACTTTCATTAGCCAAGCGACGCTTTCTAGAAGCAGGATCTTCGTCGTCAATCATTATAACCTTCAAAAACATATATTTTGAAAATAGTATACCTATTTAATTACTTATATTGCATATATACCTAAAGGTCCTACCAAACGTCAAATAGATCTCCCTTCCCGCCGGTAAACGTCACGCCGCGCAAAAAAAATCTTCCAATTTCGAACTCCTAATATATTTTCAGAACTTACGTACCTACCTCATGCGCCATGTAATGCCTCGTGCCTCGTGTCTCGTGACTCGTGTCTCGTGTCATTTCTAATTTCGAACAAATGCACTTCATCGTTTCTGAAACTATATATTACGATACCTAGATTAGCGACGTAGTATCATTGTACATATGTCGCTTCATCAAGACGAAATTTGAGGAAAGTAAATGATAGATACAGTGTATCAATCAGATTTTTGTTTCATAAAATACTTGGTCTGCTTGTGTTTCCGAGCTACCAATTTCAATATACTAAAGTACAGCCCACGAGCCGTGATAAATTTCTTGAATAAAGGATCGTTGTATTTAAGACCATTACTCGGGCGAATTCGTCACCCCGAGGCGTTTCAACGAACTTTATCGTTATATCGCCCCGAGATGAGGGTAGGGAATTTGAACAATACATAGCAGCAATCCAACGTCTCTAAAGCCCGCGAGAGTTCGACTCCTTACAACGAGGCAATGGAAATTTTCAAACCCAGTGGGGCCGTCATGCCCTCGATACCAAATTTAGACAGACTTGCGTAATCTCTACCTACCGTAATAACGCGGCATTCCGTACCTCGGAAATATCGTGGACCCATGGCGTCTTTTACTCGGAACGTCACCCTAGATCGGGTAGCTATCGGGTCATTTCTAAGGATAGGTGACGATAGGTCGACACCTACTCCCACGTCCTAGAGAACATACGTTCCCAAACCCCTCCGTGATTGACAACAACACGGCCGGTTCGCCCGGCCCGTGCGTCAGCCGTCTAGATCCGCCCGAGGTTTCGTCACCAGATTACCGCAAGCTAGTTCGCCAGGTTAGTTCCTCATTCGTGTATGCTCCCGGATAGGAGCTGCCCCGCGAGTTGAGCAGACCAAATAACTGCGGCCTTAAAAGCCCAAGTTACAAGGAGCCGTTAGGATCCAAATAAAGGATCTACCGTTATTTGGCGAATCGCTACCTTAAAACGGATTTCGCGGCCAAAACATTCGTCGCAAATCGTCAGTACAAATTATTGCGACACCAGGACCCCACGCTGATTAAGACATAGCCGTAAAATAAGCTAAGTAAATAGGTTTACGGCATTCAGATTTTCTCAATCCGCGGCAGACGACCTTTTAATACCCTCTTCTTGCTTAAAATAGACCATACACTAACAAACAGTTAAATTTTAGTCTCCGAAAAATGTTTTATACCCCTGTCTTATAAAAAAAATGGGTTAAAACACAACAAGCACCGACTAACTGCAGCGTCTACTGTCATACAAATAAAGGTATTATATTTTTAAATTGATAGCGTTTGTCGGCTTGTGTTTGCAATAAACATCCTACGTTTTCTCGCCTTAGTTATTGTAAATTATTATATTATTGTAAACCTAACCTAACCTTCCGAGGACCGGAATTTATACACAATTGAGGTTTTTATGCAAATAACTGCGGCAGTGTCTGACACTGCCTATTTTTTTTACACTCTCTGTCCCTCTCTCTCTCTATCTCTCTCTCTCTCTCTCCCTATCGCTCTCTCTCTCTCTGATTTCTCGACAAGTCATAGCCGGACGCAAGTGCTGGACGGAAGTCGTGCTGCGAATTTGAAAGGAGCACAGGAAATGGCTATTTAAGTTTGTGTGCAATGAGAATTGAGCACAAGCCCGGGCATTTGTGTGGGGCCACTCCTCCGCCTCGCAACGAAGAGTCCATGTCTTACACGCTTTAACTTGGAAACCGCAGTTTGCAGCGGCGGCCACCCTCTACTCGAGTTAGTTTTCTCCCACTTCTTATTCCGCGAGCTTTGGCGACGAAGAGCCGTCTCGTGTATGTGTGTAGTATTTAAGTAAGTATGTATCTTAGATGAGAAACATTGCAAACTAGGCTAATTTTCAAAGGTTTTAGTATTTTCATCCGGCAGTAGCTAGTATAGGTTAAAACTTTCAGCGAGAGATATTTCAAGTAAAGGCCGAAGCAGCGTTATCGAACTCATATCAAGTCCTCAGAAATGTCCTACAAGGATCTGTTTTCGGGCTAGTATTATTCCTCCTATAAGATGACAGACCTACATACGAGCTAATATATCGCCTAGCATGATTCTTTACGCATACGATACGAATTTAGAGTATATGCAAATCCCCTACTTGGCAACTACAGCTTGCAGCTGATGACCTGGACAAACTCAGCAGATGGACATCGGAATGGATTGTAAGTCTGAATACTGAAAATGTGTAGTTCTTTATCTTGGAAGAAAGAACGCTACGCAATCGTACTTTCTAGAACAGACTCGTCTTGGTGCTGTTAAATCACAAAAAGATCTTGGCGTAATAGTCACCAAAGATTTAAATTTGGAAAAAATGAGACTGCAGCAGTGAAGAAGGCAAACTCTTTATTGTTCCTCATTCAAAGCTTACCACCATATTACAGAGGAAATGTTAGACCCGTTTTAGAACATCCCAATCAAGTCTGAAATCCATACTTTAGGAAGGATATCGATCTTCTAGAGAAAGCCTGGCGAAGAGCGACGAAAATGCATGTTAACGTGAAGCATCTAATATACGACAATGTACTATATAAGTGACAATATCAAAAGTTTAAAAACTAACTACACATTCCACAAAAAATGAGTGCAAGCAGGATTCATGCTCAAAAGCTTAAGTTTCCTGCATTTTAAAAATACAATAAATAACAATAATAATATCAGATGTATAGCCTGACTGAAATCAGACAACTAATGTTTTAGTCGAACGTGAATAAACGAAGTTAATAGAAATATCGAGGAGTGTACGTTTGGGCTTTATTTTGTCACCACTTCTATTCAACATCTATTCGGAGTCCGTTTTTAAAAAGGTGTTTCCAATTCGGAATGCGGGTACGTAAAACTAATGAATATTATAAAGACCCAGTAACTCGAGTATTTTGGACACATAATGCGAAACGAAAAGTATGGCCTACTGCAGCTCATAATTCAAGGCAAAATCCGAGATAGAAAGCCTCAAGGACGAAGACGTATGTCCTGTCTTGGCTTGCCAATTTACGTCAGTAATAATTGGAAGAGTACGCAGTCCTTGCTCCCAGCAGCAGTCTGCAAGAAACAAATAGCCAGAATGATAGCCAAGGCGCCCGAAGAAGAAAACAGAGCTAGTAGATTACATTATGTGTTCAAAAATAATATGATGGGATAAATTGGCCATTCAATTGGATATATGTACACGCTTAAACATCATTTGGTAGTTGCAGCAATATAACAAATTATTTAAGTTTAATTTAAATAGGTATTGGTAGATAAGGGTCTGATGCATTTTGATTAAAAAGTGGTTTTGTAAAACTTTTGAAAACTATGAGATTTACGTAGTGGAAATCAGTGAAAATATAAAAAATGGATTTACTGGTCTCACTTTTTTCCCATTTAAAACATTGCTTGTCAACGTAACTCATTTAATCTTACAGTTAGGAAGTCGAAAAACGTTTCAAATCAATTAAAAACTTTTCAAAGTGTACATTTTTTCAATAAAATTCAGTAAAATGTCATTAATTTTGGTTTTTGTAATTTTGTTTTTTTGCGGAATTTTACTGAAATACTAATGAAGTTACTACTAATGAAATACTAATGAACTAATGAAGTTACTGATTTTACTGAATCAACTTACTGACTCTTCACACAGGGATTTGTTATTTTAAACATCAAATTCTAAAAATCATAAATCCATTTTGGCTCATTTTTATTGATATTACTCCGTGTATTTTTCTTAAGGTATATAAATAAAACTGTAGTCAGATGAAACCTTAAATCTCACCTATTTGTATAAAATTACTAGGTGAAATATATGTAATTTGTAAGATTTGTAAAACATTTTATTGTGATTATGCGACCCATCGTTTTGACGCATCCGCATATATCCTACCCTTAATGAAGGTGAAGCCAGCGAATAATAACAAACCAACGAATATGTTGCAGCTATGCTGGATCGATTTACAATAGATATAGCACATCGTTATTGCCTATGTGAGTCCTCGCCTCTATCTGCCTCAGCTCAAAGCTCACATCTAAAATAAACCGCTGGGAACACCTGATCCAATCCCAAGTCTGGAGAAAACTGAGCCGATTGGTCACAAAAGTAAAAAGAGCTGCATTGAAACCCTTGAAACTGCTCCTTTAACCATATAATCTCCGCCCTAGCTGTACATGGGTGAAAATCGTCGCACCGATATTGACTGGAATGATCCATTCACTTTATCGAGAAAATAAATAAATTAAATAATAAACTCGAGTAATGCAACGCGCTTCCGAAGGAAAACAATCGAAACAAACAAACCAATCTACCTCCAGTTCATGCAGATTCCCCTGCCAAATTAAAAAAAAAAAGAAATATATAAATTCAACAATTTAGAAAAAAATATTTTTCAAATAGGAATGACGGAATTACGTTGATATTTTTGACGTAATCTATCCATTACAAATCTTGAAAATAGAAGGAGATAGCAGGCAATTAATATTGTAAACTTTACGAAGATTAATTATTACTGCATTTCAGAGTTGGTTGGTGGGTAATAAGCCGACGTTGAAAATCGCGATGACCCACATCTTATTCGGGTCGAGCGAGCATTAGGCGATTCGTGTGAGTAAGGTGATAGGGTCAGACTGGGACTGGTCCGTCTCGCGGGGTCTTAGTGAGATTTATGTCCGTGCACAAAATTAACCGTAGGTATGGCTTAATACGCGGTCCCGCGTCGCAACAATGGAATGCGAATTACGCCTGGGGTCATTAATATTCTTTGCGGTACAAGAGACCAATAAAAACCGGCCACGCGCTAATGAGGACACATCTCAGGGCGTGCTTGACAAATGTTACTCCTAAAGGGACAAACCGGGACTTAATGCCCTCGCGTAGACGTATGCTAGCTGGATAAAAGCTTCCAGAATACAATGGCCAGTGATTTTTATAAACCGACTAACATGACAAAAACGAGAATAAGGAAACTAGAATATCGCAACGTGGCGTTGGACTCTTACAGTTTTATTCAGAGTCGTGGCGGTATCAAGGCCGGTAATACCGGTAGGCCGTATTTGTAAATTCGATATTAAAGCCGTATTTAGGGACGGTATTCAGAGTTCAGTTTAGGACCGGGACTAATTGATAGAAATTTGTTACCGGGACCAACGTTTACATTTGGCAAAACTCGGCCGTTTTATTTTTTTTCGAGGTCGTCATCGACGTTTGACAGTGACAGAACAGCTGCGCTGCGTGGCATCGAAAAAGTAACCTCGCTTGGTGCAAGTTACTGAAGTTATTGCCAAAAAACGGTATATATAGAGCAACGTACATATAGCAAGCAGATAACAGTCCACGAATGACAAGGCGTGAATCCTGTTATATCTTAAAATAAATATTACAGTTAACGCGGGAAATACAAATTATCTCGTACCGCATGAAAGATAATTCAGATAGAATTTGGTTGCTGGCCTGGCAGGTTAGGTTAGGTTCGAGAGTCCTATTTTAAGAAGTTCAAAATGTTACTTCACATAGCTTTAGTAAAATAAGTGAGACATTAGACATCATATAAAAAATGTACATGACATTATTTTTTAAATTGGAGATACTAGTTCTCAAATTTGGGTCCGCGCACCGGCGATGTTAGTATGCAATGGTCGAGGCGGCCGGCCGTTCAAACTTTGGTCTGGCAGGTATCGAAAATCCCATTTTAGGAGGTTCGAAATTTTAGGTTTTTGGTGAAACGGTAAAGTTTCCAAAACTCTTTTTCCGTGAATGCTGCGAACAGATCTATCCGCTTTTTGTATATGCGTGGGACCGGTACGTACAACTCGTCAATTTCATATATTCGTCCAACTTCAGTAGTTTTTCCATTATGAATAAGGTGAAAAACAAAAATACAGCAAAACGCACACCCGACGGCCGACCATTAACACAAAACATCAAAATATACTTCTAAATACACCCCAGTTGGTGTTGCCTTTGCTATAACCTCGTACTATAAAAGTTACGTACTTTTTTTATATACATAGGTAAATAATCCCAGCTTTTGGCAGGAGTATGGTTGCCTCTGCGCCTCGTACCGGTATAAATACCGTACTAAAGATAATACGCGTTTCTGCATAGGGTTTTTTCTAAGCGGGTTGCTTGCTTGGTACGACGTACTAAATATTAATACCAGTCTCTGAATAAGACTGTTACGGGCTGTTAGTGTAGTTTGACCTGTAGATTGTATTTGTCTTCAAAGTATTTGCGTTCATCCCGCGGGAGACAAGGAGACAATAGTCGTTATATCTTACTGGGATAGCAGGTTCGTGCGTAGCGCTGCCACCTCTCCACTGTGGTCCCTCACATACGACAAAAATAAAAATAGAAACCTAATTTTTATTTTACTTGTTTCTGGCAACATTTCTGATAGGTAAATAGAAGAACTTCAAAATAATAGAAAAATATTGCAATTAATGGTGAAAGTTATTCATTATGTTATGCAAGTTTGAAGTGTCCGACAGTGACTCTGTAATAGTGAAGTTTATTAGCGCAGTAATTAGCATGTTAATTAATTGTAGAAAATCATATGTTAGAGATTTATTTTTGCAATGGGTATTGAAGAACAAGATATGTATTATGTTAATTTCATAAACTATGTGAATAAATATTTAATTTTATAAGTTAATTAAAACAACGGACACGGAGATCACGTTTTGGTTTTTTTTTTATTTGGATTTTATTTAAGGAGTAATTTTTTATATCACCTGTATCATTGTGAAACACAGTTCACTGTAGAGAAAATTCCATCAGGTTTAAGCGAGAATAGTTTTGATATCTGACGCTCTGAAGAAAAAATAGTTCTATCAAAAATTGTTCTTGAATTGCAGTTAGGTAATTATTCGTATAAAAAGTGTTAATATTAGTAATATAGTACATAATAATTATACGGAACCCGCTTCAGTCTAGTCGACTGAATGACCGGGGTGTACGCGTCCTTTCATTCGCTCATTGCGAATATGACGTGGGTGTTCTGATCGGGTAATGGACTGTATTCGTTGTTATTAATTTATTTTAATCTGCTTACTCACGTCCTCTTATCCATAGGAATATTCGAGTGGTCACTTCGCTGATCCCAGGCGACCCGTGGTTTTCAGACTTCCCTTCGGAAGAGA
>JAOPUG010000053.1:22529825-22546097 GCA_027564375.1 Micropterix facetella | reverse complement strand
TTAACGGTAACGGTAACGGTAACCATAAAGACCTACTATAGAACATAATGGCTCTATAATCTCTGTTATAAGTACTAATTTACATCTGTGTTTTATGCGTTGTACAAAGCGGTCGAGTAAAAGTTTATGTGATAGGTTAATGTCACAATTTTGTTGTATAGCAGCTAAAATGTGTTACGAATCACACATATACGACCAGCGGTCACAAGCGTTACTTCTATGTCTTTTAAATCACTCTTTGTGTTAAAAGGTTTTCATTTGTCACAACTTTGCTAGTTGAATATTTTTCTACAATACTATGAAAATTAATTTTGCAATCTCGGCTTATACTTTGATCAGCTTCACCTATTCAAAGATCATTTTATTAGAAAGGTTCGATTGTGCTTTGCTCGGCTCAAGATGCTCTAACGTTTCCGGAGATGGCCAAGAGGTCAGGGTTATTCTAATGAACTCATTGATGTTGCCCATCCGCGACTACGGCGACTGTGTTTTGTGGTCCCTGCATCCGAAAAGTGAACGGCATCCGAATCTAGAGGTTAAAGAACGCACGTGCACGATACTGCTTCTCCATCCCACAAAGACACCACGTATTGCCTTCCTGGCCATAGCCTCCTCGAGGAATACGTCTCACCGCCTGCATCTACACATAGCAGCATTTGTATTGAAAGTAGTTCAAACAGAAAACCGTGAAAAAATAGGTGGTCCAATTGATGTTCGAATCTGACGCTCCGAGGCAGATCGAACGGCACAATCATACCTAAATATCCTGTATGTCATACCGTACGGAGTATTGTGATACAAAAATCATGAAAGGTAGTCGCCCTTGTTCTACGAATTATTTAACTTTCCGTAAACGTTTCTAAAATCTTTATAGTAATTAAGACAGTCAATGGACGACTCGTGTATTTTGAATTTGGTAGATATTCGTAAATGCAATTTTGCTTAAGCACGTTACCCCGAAAAGCAAACCGAATGGTAATGTACAAACATTTCCACAACCAAATCAACTCAAATAGGACGTAAACAAATTTGTTCCCATTTCGCACGCGTACGTTTGTCGAGAGGATGATGATACTGGCCGCATAATTATTGTTCAGGTTACAGCCGGCCACGAGTTAGCTGGCGTTTCTGACTGGCACGAGTACATATCAATTGATTAGTCGAGTTAAAATAGCGATTTCACCTTGTGATTGTTGTGATGTGAGTTGATTTTTGGCAGAGCTATAAAGTTTGGGCTCCTGAATAATATATTGAGTTTATGGTCTTCCCGCGCCGCCACCCGCATCACCAGTTTAGTGCAGTTTAATTCATTGCAGTATTTTTTTCTGTATTACACGTCAAATTGTATTACACGTCAAATTACATACAGGTAGGTAGCGACCTCAAATATTCAATGTACATTAAAATCAATAAAGATCTTTGCAATTAACTTTCCATTGGACCTTTCTCCGATAAATTCATCAATGAAGTAATACCGCCTACTTAAAAAATATTTTTTAAATCTACTTCGGAAGATATTAAAGGATTTAGACTTGTGTATATCCGTACTCAGTCTGTTGTAAATCGATAGCCCAATAACATATACTCACTGCTCTGATTTCGTGAATGCATGACCCATCGCACGACGGTAGTCTCCGCATCTTAGGTAACAATGCACATTTTTGGTCATAAGGAATTCATTTGGGCTCTTAAATACGAACCTTGTCACCTCCATTATAAAGACTCATGAATGTAGCAGAAATCTCAATGAACGGAACAGCTTTTAGGAGGAACACGGGCCACATAGCGGAGTCCGTTTCCATCTCCACGCCGTAAATTAATATGGAGTGGATATATGCATAATAGCATTGCAAGAAAGTTTCGGGAATGAGAGTAGGATCAAGTCGCCAAAGAGCAAAACGTGCGCGACCAAGCTTGTCGCGCAGCTTGTCACACAGCTTGTCGGTGTAGATATGTCAGCGTAACCCGTAATCAATTGCCAACACGTGGAAGTTAATGCTAGACATCGAGGAAATTGGTTGACTATCATACATTACATTTAAATCGAGCCTGACGACGTTTTGGAAACAAAATTGCATAATATGCGTGTTGTCTTTGTTGACAAGAAGTCCGTTGGCTGATAACCACGTCGATAACAGCCACTCAAGACATCTCTTTCCATGGTTGAGTGGTCTGGAGCGTTGATAATAACACTTGTATCGTCAGCATATATAAATAGTTGACCTATCTTAGAAGCGGCTGGTAGATCGTTCACAAGCATAAGAAATAATTTAGAAAAAATAGCGGCCTAAATCAGTGTTTATCTCTCTCCCGGTATGCTCTAGAGTAAAATAGTGTTAATAATTATACAGGGCAAAATCTCCACGTTTACTCCTTCAACCGTTCTTTAGACAGATGAATACTTTCCGAGTTACACACATTGGCCGGTGAACGCGAGATTCAGGCGATACGCAGGCGCCGTGCCTACGTATCGTCGAATAATCTCTCTTTTTCTGATCTTGCAGGGGAGATTGCTTCTTTTCTCTCTTCTATCCTCCTCTTCTCGCGAATGTCATAAACACCGTTTTACAATCAGCAGGAGAGGCGTCAGAATAACTTGAGCCGACCGTACCTCGACCAACCCCTCTGCACCAAACAAAATGTTAACCAAAAAAGTTCAAAAATGATCCCTCAGTTACATATTTACATTAAGACTAATCGCACTCGCATGACTCAGCGCGAAAGAGACGCGCGTCGCTCTAATCGGCGCGAGCGCTCCATAAGAATTGACAGATGTTCCATTAGGATTTTTGCGACCGATTTTCAACTCGCCTCACATCCAGCGAATCATGCTGCATTCTGTCGAGTAAGGGTCGATGTACACTTATCTGTTGAAACTCATATCGCAATAGAATTGCACCACATAGGCATTTATATCACATAGACATTACATTACAGTACATTTAATTTTATTTTTTTTCAAGCGACCTTACAGCTCATACACACTCCAATACGTTTTTTTTAAACAAGACAATCTACACAAAAATAACAACATTAAAACTTAATATATAAAAATTGAACCAAGAAAAACTTCGAGGTTCAATTTCAACACTCGCTGGATGAACAAAAATATGTCTACAACTGGCGCGGTCGAAAGTAGGGCATTTAACGTTCATTGTTCATTTTGTTATCTGCGATTGTGTTTAATATTAACTCATATCACAATGTCTAATACAAGCTGACGTAAAGGAAAGAATATACAAAAGGTATCGAAATGCCCGATTATTGTGTGACATACGAGTAGGTGCGACAGGGTGAGACACAAAGATTTCGGGCTACCGTAAATGCAATGTTATATATCGATCAAGCCTGCGAGACATGATAAATACTTGTAAAGAATATTTCGTAACTTGCGCTGGCTCGCGGAGACATTGAACTTGGCGACGTTATAGAAAAAATGCGTGTTTACAAATATGACGAGACATTTACTATCATATGAATAACCCCACCCCCAATCTCCATCTCTTGTCCTTATATCCCATTCTTCCCTTCAATATATAAGCTAGTAACTACTGTTTCACGTTCTTTAGTACGACTATTATCCACAATAACCCTGGCGGTATGGTCTGAAGATATTGCCACTTGGAAATAGGCCCACCGTGTTGTACCTAATTTTTTTATATACAATAAAGGTTATCAATCAAACAAACAACAACAAAAAAACAGAAAATGCGGTTTGCAAAATATTGAAATGTATTAAACAGTTTCTTAATTGATTCACTAAATATAAAATTGATAATATTAAGTAAGAAAAACCTAATACACAAATAATATTTCAGTTTTTCAGTTTTTCTTTTACTGTTACCTATTTTTCTATTGTTTTCTCATTCTATTCTTTTTGGTTATTTGCCGATTGAGTCCGTCCAAGCAAACCGTCCCATGCATCATCCGTCCAAGGTTTCCCCCCGGATCCGCACATCGATCCCAGCTGCAAACGGCTGCAGTTGGCCCGGACAGTGATCACGTAGGCCCTACCAGGTTAAGTCCCTCTTCGAGGAGGCTACCAGATAGAAGCTGAACCGTGAGTTAGGCCACCAAAGATCACATAAACAGGTCACCAGGCTCAATCTGCATGGAACCGTTAGGTATCTCCCTTAAGAGGACAGGTGGATATCGTGTATTTGGATTGTAATAGGCCTCGACAAACGAATTTCACAAAGTCGATAACGATGCGTTACTCTGAGAACTGACTGCTGCTGGGATGACAGATGAAATTATTCGCAGATTACTTTAGGGGTCCACCAGAAGTTCTTTAAATTTGGCGGTTTTGATTCCAAATGATTGATTACAAACTACGCACCACTCAATCTGGAGTCAGCCAAGGATCAAACTCGGGGCCTCTATTATTCGACTTATTTGTGAATGATTTGAGTATCACATCAGCACGTTGCTTAATATTTGCTGATGGTGTCAAATTATTCTTATCCACTGGAAGTGTTAAGGCATGTGAGCTATTCCAATGTGATACTGATGCAGTTTATGCATGGATCCAAACTCGTAACCTTCACTTCAATATTAACAAATGTTCAGTAATAACGTTCATGTGATCGCCTGCTAATTTGATATATGTTTACTCCATCGCTGGGTGTGTGCTTCCTAGAGTGACTAAAGTCAAGGACGAGGGAGTGTTTTCGACTCCCCGTTAAAGGAAAATATTTGACGACTATCTATAACTTCTTTCAAGATTTTAGAGTTTGTGATTTAGGGTAAGGCTATCCAAATAGTTCAATAATATTCGGGTTGTACAACTTGATTGTTAGAAGTAACACGGAAACGTATGCAGCTATTTAGAATCCGCATGAATATACCCAAAGTCCAGACATTAGGTGCTCAAACAGACAAATAAATGCAACTTTTGGTGGAGTTTTTTTTGTACCTTTATGTTTTTTGGGTCGCTGAACACGAATCTGACGTTTTCAACCAATTTATTTCGGGAAAATATGTTATTTTCGCTAAAAACCTGTAAAAACAGACTTCTCTGTTTTTTTAACTAACGCCAAAACGCCCCATTTTGGATCTATGTGGGAGTCCAATATAAAGAGCCTCAAAACTCATTTGTATAGAGTTATTGGGAGTCAAATACTCACGGATGAGGAACTACAGACTGTTCTTGTGCTAATTGAGTGCATCATGAATTCCCGTCCGCACTGCGTGCTTTCGACTGATCCACATCCTGATATTTTAACTCCCGCACATTTTCTTATGTCAACACCGCTTCAATATTTATTTTCATCTGACTTGCCTGATGAACGTATCAGCCTCACCAATCGCAAAAATCTATTGGATAGCATGGTCCATTCATATTGGAAAAAAATGCGTACTGAGTACCTTCCTTCACACGTTGCAAGTCAGACAGAAATGGTATACTCCAGGTCGTCCAGTTCAGTTAGGAACATTCATGCTGGTTGGTCAAGATGATACTAATCCACTCGCCACTCGGTATAATAACAGCAGTTTATCCAGGCACAGATGGTGTAGTTAGAGTTGCTCTGGTGAAATTCTTCAAACGACCTGCAGTAAAGCTTTATCCAATCCCTTCGCAATAATGTTTATATTTTAACCACATCAACCGCATATTCATATCGCCAATAATCAACCGCATTATTCAACCGCCAATAAATAATCTCCAATGTTATCCAACCGCTATTATATATTATTATATTTTATACAACATATTATATTATTTTGTTGAAAACTTTGCGACTTTCCATGGTTGCGCGGCAAATTTTCTTTTGTGCTGACATTTACCTAGTGCATGTGTACTTAACTCACTCATTAACATGTAGCGCTGAATTCGTCGTCTTTAGTCGCCAACTGCGTTTGTTACCTACTTGGAACATACCTACCCGCCTTTCGACCAGTCAGTATCAAAATGTCGACGGGAATGCACATATTAAACCGCTCCGCTAAATCTATATATTAAAACCGCTCCGCTGAATCTATATATAAAAAACCGCTCCGCTGATTCAATACCGCAAATAAATGCAATAAACTATATATCCGCTGACATTATGCCTAATTGAAGGAGTCCAGTGATTATGCGCCCACGAACTAGTGTTCCGCTTCTTCTATGGTACTTCAAACGGCATTCGACTTCTGAGGGTGAAGAAAACCAGAGTGTCAGGTTAACGAGGGCCTTCTTTTAGTACACTGCAATGTTACTTGTTTTCATGGGAGAAATGTGTGCTCATCAACTTGAAAAGCTAGATAATCAATTTACCCCCATTTAAAAATATATTTAAACTATATTCACGATTAAGATCCCGCGCTGTCAGACTATTTACACGTCTGACAATCAGTACTTCAAGCATTACGGATATTTTCCATTTTTTTATCTTACTGAATTTATCACAGGCATGGCAGGGTATACTTCTCTCTGTCTCAGCATAGAAATGCTAACCATGTCCTATATTTTTAATCTGATTCGAGGTAAAACAGATAACCTTAGTATACTAGCTAAGGTGGATCTTTTCGTGCCTCATAATTATCTTTGATCTCGATTACGCGATCTTTCGCGGAGCCGTTCTCGCGCACTAACCTTACGAGGTAGAAGTTTGCGTTGGCTCGTGCTCTGCGGCGCTTAAGGCGCTGACATAGTCGCGCCTTAAATGCATATAAATGCTTTTTATCGCCTGTATTCGATTTTGTATCTAAACGACTACATCTTAAAGCTGCAAATCGCTTATCATATTTGATGATGAAACGGGGCTGCGCTTAAGATTGTAATATTTTGGTGGGGCTTTTTTTTGGATGAATCAAAACATACAAATCACATTAAAAAAAATAACCGGTGATAAATTTAAAAATCCAGTCAGGCTATTAATTTCATAAAAAAAATCTTGTTGCCTCTGAAAACTTTGGCATCGAAATGCCAAAGTTTTTAGGTGGGTAATTTTTACCACTTTCGGGAGAAAAACCAGACTACTTTTTAAAATTCTATTTGGCCATAAATCTTTTTAGTTTATTTTTCTACTTACAGTATTTTTTCATCTCATTAATTTATTTTGTTGATTTGGCGATTAGTCTGCGCCCTTATTGGCATTAACTAGATAGCACAAGATTTACATATTATGTATTACCGCCAACCCTCATCGGTTTAAATTACAGGCAATGAATTATTTATTCTTATCAGATATTAAGTTTTGTTGTACAGTTATTAGTTGATATCTTCCTTTCCGATTTCTTGGTTTTTCTGTAAGGTTAATAAGTAATGAGTGAATAAACTAATAAATAAATAAATAAATTACGGGGTCAAACACTCATACGGTCACTACCAAGTACTGGCAGCGTTCAACGCTACGTACCTTCGGTAACGAATGAGAACCGGTGATTCAACGTGGCTACGGACGATACAAATGATTGCGAAGACGATACAATGATGATTATAAATGATTCAATTGTTAATTTTGGATAGGCGGTTAAAGAACCAAAGTAACCAAACATTTATACCGTAATATGTTCTTTGTAGCAAGAAATCCATGGACGAAAATAGGTAAAAATGCTCCAAAAGGCCTTTTCAGCGGCTACCATAATAGTCGCTATAGAGATATGAAATTAAAAACCTTTTGTATATCTCAGAACACTCTAAACAAATTGGTAAGTTTTGGAAATTTTCTGAAATTTACTAAACACGGTAAAAATCACTTTGTTGATTTTTGGCGGAGTTCTTATTTTTCCTGAAGTTTACTGAAACTCTAAACAATATTGACGTATTTATAACAGCTTTAGAGGTATCAATAACTTATTCACTGACACTGGGATATGTTATTAAAAAATCGGAATCTGAAAATCATCATAGTCATTTTGGCTCATTTTTATGGATATTTCTCATACGATATAGAGACAAATAAAACTTCAACCACATGAAACTTTATCTAACTATTCATAAAGCATTTGTAGCCAAAACCTTTGTAATTACACCCTTATTTTGATTATACAATGTGAGGCTTAGGGTACTACCTCTCCCTAATTTCATTTAGCAAATGTTTTGCGTTTATTTTATATCTACTTAAAATTATTAGCACACAGCGATTTGATTGAACTATTCATATTATATTAGGTACCTATTTTTAATAAAGAAAATATATATCGCCTAGTTAAATCTAATATCAATGTTGTCCAGATGTCGATCGTTAAAACATGTTGTTTGTTGTGAGCGCTCAAGTCATTTAAACTTCAAACGCCTGTTATACCATGAATAAAATAAAGCCGATCAAAATGGTATATGTTTTCTAACATGTAAACTGGCAGGCGGGAAACCCCAAGGGATTATCAGACTTCGGCCAATATTTAAAACCGCTCCGTTTCCGTCGCGTCAGTATCAGGCTCTCATGCGACTAAGCAAGAAGCATTCGGCTCGCGTCACGGCCGTAGGCCGCAGCCATCTTGGCCGACATCGCTAGCAGCGTCTCGCTATGCCATCAGATTCTAAAACAGACATATTAAATAATTTTCGATCGCCATCCATCGGCATAAATTCTAATCACTTACATTAAAGCTGGTAGCGACACTCGATAGATGGCGAAATTGTAATAGTTTTAAAAGTAGGTTCAAATTACAACGAAAGAGATCTCTTATAGACGCTTAGTTCCCTAATACATTCGTTTTGCTATTTTGGCAGAGAGGCGGCAACTGCAAATTTAACTGACTTAAAATAAAATTACGAAAGATTTTTTGAAATCTGCCCTAGTTTATTCGATTTATCGTGCATAGTAACAAAACCTGGATTGCAAGATTTGGCCTGGATTATAGGTGGGGGGGAAGTAAAATCGGCTTTCTGTTGATATAAAATAAACTGCATTTGGTCGGAAACTTGAGTCATCCGAAAATGTTTTTATCATACATTTATTTGTCGTTCTATTGTCTACTGATTTGCAGTAAAAACATAAGCAACGACATATATTTTAATTTAGTAACATTCTAACACTCACAGTAAGACAGCGAGTAGAAAATCAGTGCGTCGGTTTGAAACGTTTTCACTGATTCGATCCTGTATGTCATGCAGTGCAGTGCCATACGGCAAGGTTGACATTTTTAAGAGAGCGTGAGATGGGCATTGATTATATCACAATTATTAGCCAAATACTATATAGCCTTTTAAAAGTGTTCTTTATTCTTGGACACTGGTGTCCAAGGTCGATCCAGCGACTATAAAGAATAATAGAGCTCGTTTGCGCGGTATAGTCCGTTTACTATACAAATCGAAACGGATAATATAAATCGACCTTATACCATATTCGGAACAATTCGCTAAATATACGACGATCACGGTCGCGTGGCCCTACCAGCGTACAATTGGATGCTAAACTGCATGACTTGCATGCCGCGTTGAATGCGAATTACAAACATGCTGCTCGTATTGATGAGAACGATATTAAAATACGTTGGCATGCCCGGAATTTCATAGCGCTTGCGCCTGAAGTCAAATAAAATCCAAGCGGAACATTTCCTATTTAATTGTATACAGATGATAGATCTGTCGATATTTGTTTAATTAATTCAAACTATAGTATTCGATCTTTTTGTTAATCTTCTGTATTAAAAGAACAGGTTCAAATTATATTACCTATATTAATTGATTTTTTTCTTTTAATACAGAAGATTTTTAAAATATAGCCATTATGATATAGCATAATTTAGTTTTGAATAATTCAAACTAAATTATGCTATATTTTTATTAATCTTCTCTATCAAAAGTAAAGGTTCAATTAATATATGTATTTAAGATTTTTACAATAGCGGGATGCTCTTCTGTTAATCTCAATAGCTAGTTCAGCTCGTCTTCCAGATTTCGATTAAGGTTTGATTCAGATCAGTGTAAGAATAAAATGGAAAGGGTTGAATGAATAATAGAAGGCAAAGAATGGAATGTCCTATCGTTTATACCATATTTGTGATTCAAATTAAACTGTTTGTTTTTTTTAAAGAATTCTGGTTTTATTTCAGTATTTCAGTAGTTACAGATTAAGATTATACCATGTGTGTTAAATCTCCGAAAATGATTCGCATTTTAACGGATGCTATGGTTATATGTATATTTTAATGAATATGTGGTTCATTAATATATAAATTAGTCAAGAATACAATAATAGGAAAATAGAATACAATTAGTAAGGTATTTAAAAACGCGATTCATGGAATAAAGAAGATTCAAGGATTAAGAAGAGAGGGGAAAGCATGATCGTGTGTTTCTAATCGGTTACATTGGAATTCCTGTAACGAACGAACGACCCTCAATCATGACTTCCTCGTCTTCCGAATATAACCCGAAAATAATATAACTCGTACCTTGAGTTACGAAATTCCCCGACCGGCCGACACTGAAACCACCATGGATGACAAACGACTGCTTTCGCCCACTTTCACTCTGTTTTTCGCGATCATCATAGAGATTGTCAACCGACATTCTCCAGTAATATTTATCCATACTAAAGTAACGAGTATTATTGAGTAAAAAAGTATTATCTGTGATTATAGCGCAAGTCAAATTAGGCCAGAAATTATATTACAACTACTCCTACCCGTTTTTATTAGGTCGCTTTTTTGTACGTCTGTTTGTCTGTTTGTCCGGTGTTTGTCTGTTCGGTACAAAGTTTGCAATCGATTTTAATTAAACTAACTTCCCGATATCCGATGAAGCTGAAATTTTGGACACATCTTTGGTTCTGGAAACAATACAATAAAATATACTTTTAGTCCGTTTTAAGTTCGATAAATAATTAAATGAAATAAATAGTCCTATCTAGCAGTGGTGGTCCGAATTACGCTGCAAGCAAAGCGCAGCGCTGCCTTTGGCGGAGGTCGCTAGGCCACGCTTCGCCTTGTTTATTATTTTTTTTAAAAGAAATTTTTGACTGTCAAATGCATTGAAATGTCTGCACTGCTGTGAATACTCTGGGGTCATAATGACTCCGTGGAGCCTGGGCTATAATGGCCGTTGTGTTTTGGTCGGCCCAGCTTGCGAAGCAACTCCTATTCAGTAGCCTCCCCGGAGAGGGACCAACCCGGTGAACCCGCTGTGCGGCTGACCCGGGGACGGGAACTCGGGCATGACCTGGACAGCTGGCGCACACTGATTGTTGTCAATGTGTTGTCACTGACTGATTCTGAAGGAGTTTAGAAGTGTACGCTTCTTAAAACAGCGGAGGTAAGTAGGTACCTCTAATGCTTATCCATCATCCCAATTTGGGATACCGCTTTAGAGGTAGAGGACCGCGCAATCAACCTCGTACCGGAGGTTCGGAGGACTCTGATCCGCATCTGGTAGTAAGAGCGGGAGGAGCCCCAATGAGTTTGAAAATTCCCAGTGCCTCGCGGTAAGACGTTGGTCTCTTACGGGTTTAGGTGGAGCTTGATACGTATATTGTATCGTCGTACCATCTTATCGACTAGAAGTCTCTGTACTTCTAATGCTTATCCATAGATATCATAGTGAGGGCTATCCGATCTCGGGTGAGAGTTGCCGAGAAAATGCCGCCTCGTATCCGCTACATCCCAGTTAGGGATACCGCTTTAGAAGTAAAGGACCGCGCAAGCGACCTCGGACCGGAGACCAGACGGGGGATCAGAGGAATCTGATCCGAATCTGGTAGTAAGGGCGCGGGGAAGCCCACTGGGTTTGAACATTCCCAGTGCCTCGCGGTAAGGCGTTGGCTTCTTACGGGCTTAGGTGGAGCTTGATAGGTAGATTTTATATTGTCATCGTCGATCGGCGCGGCGTATCGACTTCAAGTATCTGCGTTTCGCCTCGGGGTGATAGAATGATATATATCGTTAAAACGCTCCGGGTGGGACGGGTTCGCCCGTAGCAGTTGACACCCCCTATTGTACGTCATTTTGCGCATCATTGTCACGATCATCACATTTCGTTTTGTTATTTCCACCGCTTATTCCGTTTTAAGTTCTAAAAGGTAAAATTCCATAAACTTCTCGCCATTTTTGTCTAAATAGATGGATTGACCCCAGGTGACGGACAGACAGACAGACAGATACCACTCTGAAAATAGTCTTATTCGTCTTGGGGGACCTTAAAACGTATATATCCGTCGTTATTTAAAAGGAAAATTCCGCACGATCACAATGCGTTCCCTTCCAGCGGTAGCTGGGAAAGTAAAAGCGGGGAAATCGTTTGCCACTTAATAATTATGGAGAAATAAATTTGTGATGGTTCTAAATTCGCCTTTGATCAGTTTGCTCCCTATGCCCTATCATATAATTAGACATTTTTCTGTCTCTTGTTGAATAGTCAATACGCTATTATCGGCGTCGAGTCGATTGTTGAATTGTGTGTTATTATGTATATCTGTCGCATTTTAACACTGTTCCATATATTTTGTGATGATTTCCCTCCGACGATTCCATTTTTTCTTTTATTTTTATATTCGGTTACTCCAATTTTTATATTAGTAAATTTGCTTTTTAAGTCATAGTTTGTGGGTTTATTTCTCAGACTTAACTTTAAAATTTTACAAACGTAACTGGGTTACCCACGGCTTATGTTTCCACCTTTTGTGCAGTCCTGATCGGGGTGCGCGCGCCCTAGCAGACAGACCCAAAATTTACATCGGACAAGCTGGTCGAGCGGTCGGTGGACAGACAGGAGGTCTCACTCAGTTAAAAAAATTAAAAAACATTTGTTAACACGAACAGCAGATGACGAGACCTGCTGTGCGCTTGTACGTTTGTTCATATATTCGAAGACTTCCCGTGGACCAATCTTCAGCAAATTCGGTATGCATTTTCTCTGGGTGACCGCACCACCAGGTAGCTGCAAATTCGATCCGAATCCTGTAGGTCCTGCTGCAGGTGCATCCAGGTTAACTTGGCCTGGAGAGGATCTGATCAATAGGTAGAGCAAACATAGCGTATATGGGTATTTTTGGATTTGTGGTGAAGAGAGAAACTTGTTGGAATAGGTTTTGAACTATGTGGGTACTGCTGCGGGCGTATCCTGGTTTACTTGGCCTGAAAGATGATCTGACTAATATGTAGAGCAAGCATAGCGTATATAGGTAATTTTTGGAAACGTGGACATGAGAGAAACTTGTTAGAAGCCATTTTGGATGTTAGGGATTACCAATCACGGGACGGGCCGAAGTTGCCGATGCATATCGCTATTTTCCCTGTTACTTGAATTCCTGGGATCTCAAAACGCGGAGATCCAGTACAAACTCGAGTGTTAAAATTTGCTCGTAAACAAGACTTTCTCAATTTATGTATTTTCTGCATCATGTATTATTTTGGGAAAGTAATAACAATAAAATTGATATTTTTTTTATCCAGGTAATAACATACACAGAAAGACCGATGATTTACTTTTTTAATGTTAGGCTTAACTAGGGGCGTCCACTGATTATGAACGTTGATAAATATTATTTGACGTCATTTCTCCTCCGTTTTCATCCTTTCTTTTCGTCCCTAAGAATGGACTCTAGCAGCTATCAACGATGATAGGCCGGTGTCCGGCTAAGCGGCAACAAGTACGGCGGGCTGGTGATTGCATCGCTATTCATCCCCTACAAAATAGGGGAAGTAAAAGTTTGCTCCAGGCGTTTGACGTCTCAAGCCGCTCAGTATCTCCCCGCAACACCTCGAGTCGCGCACAGTTGGTTCGATTAGGTTTCGTGGCGAACTAAAATAGCGCCTGATCGGAATATGTATTTCTTGCAAACGAGACAGAGCGGAAAATAATAAACGGTTGTCACTTTACACGCATTAAAACTACCGAAAGCAAAGCGGCGTATGAATGCTAAAAATGTGTGCGAACTTAATTCGGATGGCTATATCTTGAGCATAAGCGTTAAAGCGATAACATCCGTAGCTGCCTTGCAACGGTGGTTCCCGTGAGATCACCAAAGCTAAGCAGAGTCGGGCGTGGTCAGTACTTGGACGGGTGACCGCCTGAGTACTGCCACTTGATGTTTTAAAAACCAGCTGCCTGTAAGATAATGTCGATAGAGATGGGCTGTTACCGTAAGGGGTACAAAAAACAGGTTATTTTCTAATGCGTACCGGTACAGATAGGGTACAATTAAATCGTTTTAGTCAACATAAATACGAATAAAAGTAATATAAAATTACCTTTAAAAGAGCTGAAACTAAATAAATATTAAATAAAAACGAATCAAAATAACACTCATGTCACAGAGAAAGGTAAAAGGATGGGAGGGTTTACGTTTGATGAGAAAAGAAATAATTTTTCAGAAGGAACTTAAAAATAGAGAGCGATTTCACGTCTCTGATATTTGGATAGAGCTTGTTCCATAATTGGGCTGCACATATAGGTGTAACGACCTTCACACATTATAATATTTTACTTGACAATGCGAAATTCTCAGAAAGCATAGATGTAATTTCGGTCGAGAGAACGGATGACATAAATATTGTTTCATAGAAAATCGATTGACGTCAGTTTCATATTAAATTAATAAATTTGCCAACTCCGAAAGACACATTTGAAAGACGCAATGAACAATAGTCATGGCATATAGGGCCCTCGAGATTTACTTTTATAAGCAGGTCTGCGGGCCAAGTAAACTCATTCATTCAACTACTTCGTAACTAAATTGTACCTATTAATAAATCATAAGTATTAATACGTGTTTCTTTCTCTCTGCCGTCACATGGCGAGATCGCCAGGTGTCTCAACATAACGCTCCACATCTGACGACCATCTCTCTGTCGACATATCGAGGATCTGAAGAACAGCCGAGAACCAGTCCTACATCTGGTAAACTCACACTCTATACAGGGAAAAGGTGAGAATAACATGAAGTCTTGTGATCGTTATTATTCCGACTTGTTCCTTATATATCTTAAGGAAGACTATGACTTCCTAGTGGGGTTACCTTATCTTTATGATGAGACGGTTAGATGGGATTGTTGAGCACATTGTGCAATAAGGCTAGGATGTGCAGATTATTGCGATTTCGGATCTTCCTGCGACTATTGCATGCTATTTCATGAGGCTGAAACATGATCATATTTCCGTGGTAGACTATATAAAACGAACACTGTGCTCCGTCTCGAGCACCCTTCGTCCTTCAGCGGGGGTGAAGGAAAGAAGTGGGGAATCGAGGAGAGTAAAGGTCGTGGAGAAAGTGGACGCTGCCGACGGCACAGCAAATTCTACTTTCCGGTATGCCGGAATTAGTGGAAATTGCGATTCATTGGAGGTCTGCTCTGTAGCGCAACTTCTATTTGCAGACGAACGACGCACAGAGGTCGACTTTTGTGATCCAGTATGAGAAAATATTCTATTTTATTATCACATACTTAAAAAATATAGAATCTAGATATTTTACGCCATATTGTGGTTAAGAAAATCAACAGTTGTCTTGAATAATATACAAAAATATCGTGCAAGAAGTGATTTTTTTATTTAGTATTAACCCTATAATTACAAAAATACTATACTATGCAGTTAAGTCGTACACAAGCTTAAGTTTCTGAACCGAAAGTCGCTCTTCTTTTCATTGCGACAATTTGTGACTGATTGCAGGTTGTTGCATTTTATTCCCATCTAAATTGAAAGGAGAATCTATAGGCGGTACAAATAGGAGCTATTGTTTACTGAGGCTAAAGTTCTAAATATTCAACTGGGGCAAGGGGAAAACCCAAGGGTTTGTCAAACTTCGGCCCATATGATTGTTTTCTTGTATGTCTGTATATTATATTAAGATATTTAAGGTAGTTTAAAATAACTACCTGAACTGAGCACGTAAACCACAAGAGATCTATTTGCCACTCTTATAATGACTCCCTCAATTAAGCGGAATTACTTTGTGGAAGGGGTTCAATTCAAATGTTACGTCAGAGATAAAACTCATGAAGTCGCTAATATTCGTCCGCTTTAATTGCTCTGAGAGGAAATGCTTTCCAAAACTTTGTCTGTTGATAATGACCATTCGATGTTACTTACAATAAACACGATAAAATGGACAAATATGAAATGCAAATAATTTTGTGTCCATGAAACCGACGCCTCCATCCGCCAGCCTACAATGATCCCTAGGGCATTTATTTTTATAATTATTCTATAACGAATGATCAAGGACTCATATTGATGGAAGAAGTCGTATAATAAAGCCGTCAAGATATTGGTAAAATACGGACAATTATCAGCATATATATATAATCGATTAAAATCGCGCCGCAGCCAGCGTTCATATCACTTTGAATACGTCGGTTCTCGTCCGATCACCGAAGTTAAGCAGCGTCGGGCGCGGTCAGTAC
>JAOPUG010000053.1:22491826-22508146 GCA_027564375.1 Micropterix facetella | reverse complement strand
GTATTATATCAGTCATCTAGTACCCATAGTACAAGCTTTGCTTAGTTTGGGGCTAGATGATGCTGTGTAATGTTTTAAAAAAAAAAAAAAAGATGATTACTTGTTAATTAATTACATTGACCCATCATTATCATACTTTATCAAAGAGACAAGCCATTCGGTTCCGACCACAAACGCCAAAACAGATAGCAAGCATATGACGAAAGCGATATTATCTGTATATTATTACATACAATTATCCGAGTTTTCTCTTAAAATTAAATACATTGTACAACTTTCTCCTTAGGCAATTGAAATAGCTGAGTAGGATTTGTAATAAACCAAGAAATGGCTCGATCGAAACTTAATGACGAGACTAAACATAGACAAAATGAAGTACATGACGTTCGGTACCGATGAAATAGGCAACGTCCAAGATAGAAACCAACCACTAGCCACTGTATGACGCATGAGTGCCATCCACATACAGTCCCTACTTGGCACCGTGTGATCTTTCGCCATTCATTGTATCTTTCTCTGATCTTTCATGCTGGATTTGTTGTTATTAATTGTGGTTCTATGATTGTGTGACGTGTGTGAATTTCTTTCTGATAATTTAACCTATGTAGGTAAGTAATGATGATTAAATTTTTGGTCTTTATTTTCTTGACATTTCTAATAGATTGTGTGATTTTTAAAATTCCTAATATTAGTTATTTGTGATTATCCAAATAACTGTATTTATTTACTAAATTTAAGATTATCTGAAATTTTTGACTTAAAACTGACGAATTCAATAATATTGTATAGCGCTCTGATTATCCAATGATAATTACTGCTCTATGCTATGTTACTCTGAATTTAATAAATTGGTTATTGATTATTAGTAATTAGTATTAAATTCACTTTATATAATAATAATGAATAGGTAAGGACCTACTATAGTATTTGAAAGATTTATATTTTTGAACGTTCTATTTGGCCTTATTAAGCGTTAAGCTCACAGGGCCTATCCAGTCATAAATATACTTTGGGTGCAATCTCCTGGTCGAGCGTTGTACCGCTATCAACCCTTCTTAATTTTTTCCCTTTCATTTTTTTTCAAAGATTAAAAAAGGCGCCGGAACCGACCTCATTCTCAGCGCTCCGAAACGGGCAAAAAATTCCCACGAAGCCAAGGAACGTCGACTCCGCCCCGCCCGTGTCGGAGAGGGAGAGCGCTATCGCGTCGGAAGGCGGGGAGAAAGAGTCACCGCGAGACGGGCAGCCCAAATACGAGTACAAAAGCAGAATGTGTCGCCGACCAGTCTGGAGAATACGCGCCGCCCGCCCCCTCCGAAGAGGGAAGAAAAATCAACTGAAAGATTAGCGGGCTGTGGTCAGCGCGAGGACAGAAAGGGGCGAGCCCCGAGGTTCGTCGGGGAAAACGAGAAATGAAAGATGAATATACTTTATGAAATAAAACCTGAATGAAATGGAGAATTTTTGGTTGTTTTAATGCTTCATTATGGAGAGTAGCCGAGTAGCCAATGCGATACTAACATAGATTGCAACTAACGCGGTAACAAACAATTTGTGAAATATTCCGATCCCACATTCAGATCCGCGTTCCCCAGAGGCATTCGAGAAGCAATAATACATTTTCTCACGCCTTGCATTCTAATAATCTCGTACAATAAACCTATAAGTAGGATGTGTCGCGCCTTCAATAAGAACTGCAATAGTAATTATATATTTAATGACACATTCCTACACATTAAAAAGTCCTTATTAGACAAAAACATATATATAAATGCATAATTTAAAAAAAACAGATATATTTTGAAAATATACTTATACTTTTACTATAATAGGTACCTCCTTTATTATAGAATTATTTATTTATTATTATATAATTTATATATCCATTTAACTACATTTATTATATGATTATTCACATATTTATTTATATTACTTTTTCCTTGTAATATAATTTATATATTTAGCTCGATATTAGTATTATTCTCGATACTTTGCTTGGTTTGTTTTACTCGGTCATTATTTACTTTTTATAGAGCATAAATACGCATACGCATTGTAATTTTACATTATAGGATAGTAAGTGACAGCAAAATATGTATGGTATTATCCTATAACTGAAATGTATTCAACTACTGTCTATGTCGTTACCTAAATAAATAAATAAATAAATACACTCCAATTTACAAATCATTACAATTATGTTACTTCCTGATTTCGTGCGGTGTGTACGCTTTCGCGATAATGATGATTACAAATATATTTTAATTCCAATCAACGTATATACATGAGTCCATTCGCGTAAACCAACATTTAAAACACTCGCCGAAGTCTTCTTTGGGAAAGTCATCCATAGGATAAAAATAAAAGCAGTTCAGGAATCTTCAGGGCTGTCAAAGCGATTTCCACGGAGACCAAGTTTGGAAGAAGAAGACGTCACACGGAGCCACATCGGGATTGTACGGCGGATGCGATACCTCTTGAATTTATATCGTTTACAAAAAATCATTGTTGATAAAAGCTTTGTGAGGCGATGCGTTATCAAGGTGTAAAAGGAATCCTTTCAATCCAGATCATGGACGTTTTGTTGAAGACAAATGGCAAGCAGATTTCACTGTACCACCATAGTAGAAATTACTATGGTACCACTTGGCATTGATTGTTTTACGATCTTCTAACGAAACTGTCGCCACATGGCCGCGTGCAGAAAAAAAATGTCACCACCATTTTCTTGCCAATGTTGCGTCCATGTTGGACTTTTCTCGGAGGATTCTCTTTAAGAAACATCTAAAGTGTCGACTCCAGATTGGGTTCTGGGTCAACATTATGGACCCAGGTCTTATCTGCCGTGACAACATGAAAAATATTGCAGCTTTCCACATTCTCGAATTTAGTGATAATTTCATTGCACCATGATACACGAGCCAGTTTTTGATCTACAGTGACCGAATGGGCCACCCAACGAGAATAAAGTTTCCTGAAGCGGAGGTATAGATGCAGGATTTCATTAACGGCTGGCGATGGAATTATAAGAGTATATTAAATCTGTATATAAATATATTTTGGAACTTCAACTAGTATATTTTCACAACTTTGATGATTTCTGCTGTTACTTAAGTCGACGGACGTCCACTTTTCTCGTCTCTATTCAATGAAACTTGTTAGCGTCTGAATTAAGAAACCAACGGAAAACTGTTGCTCGGAAAGGAGAAAGATCCCTAAATGCTGATCCAAGATCGATTCGATTTCACTTAGGCCGACTTCAGATCCTACAAAATCAATACAACAAACCTCCATCCTTATGGCTATGAAATATTTACGTTCCATTTTCATGGTTAACAAGAGCACGCTCAAACCATTACCTTAAATAAAGGGCGTGACTCCGTCAAATGGCAACCTATGGTATGTTTACATTTGGTATGTTGCAACAAAGGTAATTGAGGTATGTTTACATTAACAGAAGTCTCGTTTCATTCCTAGTGACCTATCGTATTCCAATTTAACAATGACGTTAAAAGAGTCTTATTTCTTGATATATAAGTTGATTTCGCGTGGTGCGTATGCTTCGCGATTGCTACTGTAACCGTGACATCATAACGTTATTGCAGCAATCGACCAGTCCTCCGACTTTTACTTACTTCACAAGCTGAGATCAGCAAATCGGTGAAGGAAGTGACCATTGCTCTAAACGGGCCTTTGTTCAGACAACACGTTCGGTTCCAGCAGACCAGACAGGAAAGAAACATTGTGAGAGCAAAGTGAGGATAGCATAAAAATGAGAATAGAATAGAGGTACTTGTGATCACTAACTCTTCTTCGTTTACAGATTCTACGAGTTGTTTGATTTCCCTGGAGTGATATGATGCGTGGACGACACCCACATATTCAAGGGTGTAATCAAAGGTAACAGTAATTATAGACATACGTCTAAGATTATCTAGAATTGTCTAATTGTCGATAACAGGGTAGTGTAGATTGGGCACGAATAACGTATATTACATTAGGATGCCCGGTCCAATCTCCGGTTCAACTCCATCAGGCAGCTTTCCCAGAGAGACTACCCCGAAAAAGCCGGAGTGAACTCTGCCTGCGGCTGTATCCTGCAGTTTGTTGACAGTTTGGGTCTGTTGTCCGCCGAGAGAACACCTCGGAGGGCCCTTGTGCGCTAAGCCAGTTTGCTAGATACGCTGCTCAACCATGGGTGTCTGGAAACATACATTTGCCAAGAAGTGGGGTTTGGTGGTTATCTATTTCAAGTTATCTTTCAAAATGGTCCATTGTTCACCCCATCCCGAGTGAGATAGACGAGCAAATGGCCCAAAGGCCCGCGATAAATTCGAATACGAATTGCCGCTGCAGCAGGTAGAAGCCGCGCAAGCGACTTAGAATCCGTAGCCAGACTGGAGGTTAGAGAAATCTGTTCAAATCTGGTAGTAGGTAAGGGCGAGAGGATACCCGACTGGGATGAATTTCCCAGTAGGATCGTGACGTGGTGTTGGATGGAAGTCTAACGGGCTGTTGGAGGAGATTGACTGTGGAATGTATTTGGTTCCTAACGGTTCCGTGTAGCTTGGGCTATATGATGGCCGTTATGACAACTCGGTCAGCTCAGCTTGCGGAGCAGCTACTATCCGAGAGCCTCCTCGAAGAGGGATCAACCTGGTGAACCCGCTGTGCGGTGGATCTGGGGACGGAAATTCGGGCGTAACTGGACAGCTGACGCACAGAGCTGGAACGCCGGCCATGTTGTCAGTGACTGAAACCCGGAGGAGTTAGTAGGTACCTCAAGCTTAGAAACGATACGTGAGCCACCCGATCTCGGGTGAGATGCCGAACAAAGGACGCCCCGTATCCGCGATAATTTCAGTCGGAAATTGCCGCTTACTTGAGATGGAGGATCGCGCAAGCGACTTTGAACCCGCGACCAGGCGGGAGGTCAGAGGAATCCGGACCAAATCTAGGAGCAAGGGCACGAGGTAACCCACTGGGTTTGAAAATTCTCAGTGCCTTGTGGTAAGGGACGGACTTTTGCGGGCTGAGGTGGAGCTTGGTGCGTATATTTGTCTTCGTCCACCATGTCTCTATGTGTCTCTCCGGGGTGATATAGCGATAAAGTCCACCAAGTCTCTGTGTGATTTTCACTCCGGGGTGATATAGCGATAAAGTTCGTTGAAACGCTCCGGGGTGGCCGGTTTCGCCCGTAGCAATTAACAACCACAATTGCCACATGGTAATATCTCGGCAATTGACATAATCATACAGTGCAGTGGTACGTACATGCGTACGTTGTGGAAATAAGGATGATTAAAAAGCTACTTACGGACGTATAACCAAATCAGTCTGTATTCTTCTGGCCAAGAAGGCGATCACCTGCGCTATGCCATTGCCTATGAAGAAGTAGAAATACTTCGATTTTTTGACAAATCTGACGCTGTGGTGATGATATTCAAAATTTCATTTTTATGATACTTCCATTTAGCGGCAATGCCGTAGGTAGATGCTGATTATAATTAATATGTTATGTGCTTGAATGCGTTTCTTCGTGAACTAAAATCAGAAATTAGTTCATATAAATGGGACAGGGCAATAGGTTAGAACGCAATGTGAATGAATGGTTGTCACTTTTTCGCATTAAATCTACCAACTGAAAAAAAAACAGCAAAATCTAAGGCCGAACCAAATGTGTTCAAATTTATTCGGATACATAAGTTCGGCAGATAGCCCCCGTGGCATATACATAGAATTATTCGAACTACTATAGTAGCAAAAATCTTCTGCGCTCTATGGCGTCAACTGAGAGACAAAACAAAACCAGGTGTTAAACAATTAAAAAATAAATATCGGAGTTCCTAAGGCGCTGCGCGGCGTACGTCGCCCAGTGTTCCGTTTCTTACAATACAGACGTTATAAAAACGTACTTTCTAAAACTGACGTCACAAATTCTCTAAGTAATTTCTATTTGTAAAACGCCTTCTTCTGAATTATTAAATGTATCTAATATTAATTTATTGTGCCTATTATTAATAATTCGGCAGTGATAATGACATCTGCGGGCATTTTAATCTACTGACTGACTAGAGGATGGAAGGTTATATAACTGCTGTAAGGTAGAGTAGGATCCGTCCGGTAGAGCGCGAGGGCTGTCTGCAAGTACTGGTTGATTGATTTTCACATTAGGATACTGTTAAAAATAGTATGTTTATGTCCATCTGTAACTAAAAAAATCATATTTTATAACGTCGAAATTCTTTTATTGCCATCTAGTGCCATATCATGAAACAATTTTAAAATTCCTTCGATATAATCGCCACAAAAATATAGAGAAATGAGCTACTGTATATTAAGATTTTGCAACATTTTTTTAAAGCATTTTATTTATTTAATAAGTAATATACACAGAAAAGATCTGGACATGCGGATTGTTATACACGCATAGTAGTTATAAACAAACGATAAAAGTAGGTTAGCGAAAAATATAGCTCCATCCATATATTTATGCGCGCAAACCCAAGAAGGTGAGTAGATATCACACAACTAACTAGTTTAGGCGGTCTGTATCTAGCTGTGCTTTAGGTTATGAGTTATTTTTATTGTCGCACAACGCATGTCATTTAATTTTTGCACAACACGGTTTGAAAAGGCTAACCAAATGATTAGTGATTCCCAAAGGGGGTTTTTTTTATTTACATAAATTAAAAACTAAATATTAAAAATTACATATGTACTCGAACAATTCGTATATCCAGCAAGGATGTTTCTATTTTTCAGAAACAATAATAAATATTTCATAATCATATTATAAAAGAAAGTCAAAATTAGAAAGGGTCGCCCGATCTCATCACAAACACTGCAAAAAAGGTATATCCTCAGACTAGATGTCACATTTACAGGATAAACCAGGATTGGTGTGCAATTATTATTTTTAATCTTATACAGTATGTTCGGGACCAAAACTTTTTTTTCAATATGCATCAAACTGAACAACGAAACCATAAAATAGCCTTTTACTTTTAGAAAAAAATGGTTATTTTAAAAGTTACGAAGGTTTTGTTTGCAGGATATTATTTTATATGAAAAACTAAACTAGAAAGTGTACAACTTTTTTTATTTACGCCTTCGTTACTAATATTTTTTAAAATTAAATATCCTAAAGTTGTAAAAAAGATGCAATTTAAAGGTAGATGACACCGGATCAACATCTATGAAACTTCGTTTTAAGACTCTTCTGAACAACACTGCTTTTGCAGAGTGCACTGCCCAGAGCTCGCCTGACGGAATTCTTTCATTGACATCACCTCTTCCAAGAAGCTCTCGAATAATAGCTCAAACATGAGATGGTCCGGACAGCAGCTGGTTTTACGGCCCAAGCCACATGGAACCATGAAGCCCCTTAAGTGTACGCTCAAACGGCAGTTAGTTCAGAGCGGGCGCGTGCTGGTTACTGACTGACTGAAGACTAGCCTATTAGCAGTGAACCGAGGTAAGCGGTGTGGAGGTGTTATGCGGCGAAGAGTCGAGGAGCAGTGTGTGCCATGTATATTTGTTGTCGATCGATTCGGCACAGTGGCCCTTAATTTTTTGTCTAGAATCATAATTCCAAGATGTTAACTTCTTGCTTGTATGAAATGGAACACCGTGCGGCGTGGACGGGTCGCGACGCTACGGAGAAGCCGTGAGGTCCCAAAAACAATAAAAGTGGAGAAAAACCACAAACGAGGAAAGTTGAAGGGAAGTCGTGGCAGCTCTGACGGGCGACAATGCGGGCGGTCGAGCGCACAGCGTTGGATGGAATGGAGAAGGGGGAAGGGGAAAGGAGGTGGGGAGAGATGTTCGATACTAATAAAACTTGTGCCGGGAAAAATAATTTCTAGCGGACGCACGTTCGGAGGCGAATGACTGCCACATTCCCTTATAAATACAGCTACTTCCACGTAGAGGCCAACCGAAATACTAGAGAGAGACTGTAGATTGAAACAAGGACGCACGGTGGTCAATATGAACACAATATCAGGACAATATTATTTCAAACGCCAACATAATGGTTTCGACATGATTATATTATACGTATTTCATAATAATATTTTAATATTGATTATTAATACATGACAATTGATCTATATGCATGTGATCCTATATGGTAACTGTCATAGTTGACACATTTAATAAATATTTTATTCCCTATTTACAGTGGGTTCCTGGAGCAATTGCATAACGTCCTTAAGTAATTGCAACATTTTTATCAGAATTATAGTATATTTATCTTGTATCATCCAGCTTCAACTAACAATCTGTGAACAGTAGGCGCCAATACTGACACATGCAGAGAAATGTTCAGGTGACGATGAGGGGTGGATACATAAATTAATTTTTGAAGGTCATTGAGTCATCTTTCAAACAACGTAAACATTCATAATTGAGAATATAAGAAAACAAATATATTTCTCATAGAATGACTAAATGTGTACTTCGTGTATTTATTAAATAATAAAGTGTGGAATATTAGCATACTTTCCTGTGTATGCAGATTCTATCAACTCGAAAGAGGTTTAGCAATATCAAAACAACAACAAAAACACTGGGTACAAAAGGACGCAACTTGTTCACAACTCCTAAAGGCTAGAGTCTACCAGGCGGGCCGAGTCGGGCCACATAGCAACGCAAAAATTCACCTGCCTATGTTTTGTCTCGTCTTAAAAATAGGCACGAGGCTCCTAAAAATAAATTAAATGTATAATTAATCCTATTCATTGTATGTAAAACCACAATCGCTATTCATTTATTATTTTTTTAACAATGTACTCCAAATCATAATAGTCATTTTCGCGGCTATCAAATTAATATAGAAAAATTAATCAAAGATAATATTTTTAAAATATATCACCTAACAAAAAATTAAAATATCTAAAGTATGCACGGACGTATCGAAAGTATCCATGGGCATTCGAGTATACTCAAAAAACTTCAGTGGGTGAATTCGCAGTTCTTCATATAAGGTGTAAATTTCATTCTTTATATTTCTCTCTTTGGTTAGTTCGTGCACACTAGATTTCACGTTATATAATCCCATTTAACGAAGGAAAAATCTAGATCATCCTCCATTTCAAGTGCACAACCACTGAACACTCGACGTCACACGACCGTCCACGCCGATTGGCAGTGACCCACTGTGGACATCTGAATAGCGCTCGCCATCGCTCTCTCGTTTGCTACCGCGCCCGCGCCGCAGCGTGGATGAGCTGTAAAAAGTCCCACCCAGTCGACTGCTGTTTATTGTCTAACTTATACTCATCTAAGATTGGTCCCTAGTGACGATGTTGTAACCGGTTTTGGAAGCTCTGCGATTGTATTTCTTCAGCAGTTCTTTCGACTAATCAATCAAGCTTATTTTGAGCGACCGTCATAATATGCGGAATCCAAATCGCACACAGCTATGTTACGGGTAAATGTTCATGCAATATGGAATATAAGCTAGTAATACTAATGCCTACGGATACTTAAATTTTATGATAGGTCACATGACGATCTTGCTTCATTAGCATCGATCACGTACGGCATCGATCTTTGCTGGCACCGCAACTGATTTTGGATGGCCTTCTTTCGATTCATCCACTGACGAACTACGGTCACATTGAGAGAAAAACTTCCAACAGTCACATTTGTAAAACAGAAAATGCCAGACTAATTGTATTTATTATACACTTAAATTTATATACTAAGCCTCGACTGTGTCTCGAAAAGAAATGTTGTAGTCAAAATATTCGATTAGACATAACGCAATTCTACGCAGTGATGTGGCGGTAATACCATTGCAATGGATTGTCACTGCAAAGTGAAATGTAAGTCGTTTTGCCAGTGGTCCAGAAAGAATGGCGTATTATGCGTATTTACAATACATTAAAATGCGACTGTTAGGCTTTCGCGCTACGAGACACAACTAACGGCTAGAAGCCAGCTTACTCATAACAACGAAAAGGTTACGACTTCTATATACGGTATAGTTTTGAGGCGCGTTAATAAATGGCGAGTTCGTCTATTTAAATCGTAATATCGATTGATCGAACGCGAACAATATAGTAATTTAGTATCATCGTTGAAAGTATTCCAAGATGGGTCATCTTAGTTGGTTGGTTGGTTCAATGAAGGTTAATGCCCCTGGTAGGACTGGCAATGGAGAGATAATTTCACACTTGGCATTGTGACACGGTATTACAGTACTGGTACTACATACTTGCATACATCGTAGCATGCTGATTACCTAGATGTATTGAGTTAGAAATGGGGTTTTACTGCTTTCACGGTCTTAAATTGATCCGACATTGCATCAATGAATGGCATCGTGGCATTGTATTGGCATGACGCATCTCACGTATCAGTCAGTTTAGTTCAGATACGCAGCGTGTATAATACTGCCAGTTTTGTAATGTAATGACGTTTTACATGCCCGAAATGATCATACACCAGTATGCCCCATACATTATCGAGCATGGTGACACGTCTGGTCGGAACCGTTTTCTTGTTTGACCATTACTTTAGTCAGGAAGATTGATTATTTAAGGAGCTCACATCTTTGTTTTTTTCCAGTGCACGCTTAAATTCATTGGACCAACTGTATACAGTGGCTATGTCCATACATAGCCTTTATCACCAAAATACGAAAAAGTAGAGCGACGCACTGTTGCCCAGATAATCGACGTCGAGTCATAAAAAAATATCGCACGGAAATGTTCAGGAGTTAATCCCATTTTTTGACTAAGACGAAATTGTCCAATCAGTCAAAAAAATAATAGCGTCCGTATTCAAAATGGTCTGAGGACGTTTACTACTTTTTAGATTCCTTACTACTACGAGCTTGATGAAGACATAAGCTAATCCTTCAATCAACCGGGCATTATAATGGCTATGGTCGTATTTTCTGCCCGAGCTTAATACATTTCAAAAGAATCAGAGCCTTCTATCCTTATCCAGTCGTTTATTCATTAATGTTATAAATTTGAAGTATTTTTACATTTCTACATTTACACATTTTTACCTTTGTACAATGTTATAGGTTTTTTATATATACGATGACAGGTGGTAGTGCATAGACTATACATTTAGCAATAATCGCAAAACTGCAGCAAGAAGGGAGTTGGGACAGAGCTAGCCCGGTGTGCTGTCACGGGGACATCCGTTAAGAGAGACAAAAAATAAATCTCTGTCGAGGGGCGTTTCTTCAGACATGTGGAAGATGTCTAATATCATTCCGATACTCAAGTCAGGTGATAAATCTGATGCATTTACAGACCAATCAGCATATTGTCTACATTTGGAAAGATATTAGAGTATATTAACTATAAACACGTATTTAATCATTATAAACATATTATTTACCCTAAACAAAATGGCTCTGTTCCAAAATGATCGGCCGATACTAACCTTCATGACTTAGTCGATTACATAAGTACATCTTTTAACCATCGCTCATAGGTCTACATTATTTACAACTTTCGAAAGGCCTTCGAAGAGGTGGATCACTCTATCCTTTTCCGGATACTTGACGAAATTAGCATTCAAGGAGATCTATTGCCATGGCTGAAGTCGTACATTAAAAGACGAAGTCAGATGGTTGTTATTAAGGGTTTTGAATCCTCAGTTATTGATATAAGATCAGGGTTCCTCAAGAAACTAATCTAGATCCACTTTCACATCACAAACAAATTAAACAGTAGGTACGTTTTTGGTGTATGCAGACGACCTAAATAAATAATTTTGATTATTGTTTGAGAATTGAGAGAGAACTTGACTCGTTTTCACAGTGGTGCGTTTAAAACAATATGACATTAAATATAAATATGTGTCGCTCTATGAGGTTTGGACAAAATCGTAACATAATTAAATATAATTACTTGAAAAATAATACTAAACTGACCACTGTAGACAATATGCGTGATTTGGGCATTATTTTTGACTCTGCGTTAACATTTAAATTGCATATTGAAAATATTATTACAAAAGCTAATAAAGCATTGGGTCTTATTATGAGGCGCACTAGGTCTTTCAAAAATTCTAGAAAAAGCTAGATATTGTTAAATATGTAACTCGTTAGTTAGGTCCCATTTGGAATTTGGATCATTGGTATGGACTCCACATTTCAGTACATACTCCGATAGGATTGAATACACGCAGAAGAGATTCTTGCGAATACGGTCTCAAGGGTCAGGTCCCTAACTGTGAAGTGACTTAGTGAGTTTAAAATGGTTGAACTCAACAAACGTCGACAACTGATAGACATGGTATTTCTTTACAAAATGATACATAATCATGTTGACGTTTTCTGTATTCACAACATACCATACAACTCCATGTCGAAGAGTTTGTAGCCACCCGATCTCTTTCCATTACCCTTGACAAGGAAAAGTACTGGTTATTAACGTACTATTCTGGTTAAAAGTACTATTCCTTGCATATGTCGTACATATAATTATTTTCATAAGGACAATCGCATTTAAAAGTAATATTTGGCAATAAGACCTTTATTTAACTTTCAATGATCCTTTCCTACGTGTGATACGGTTTATGTGGCGGATGTCTGACGGGCCCTAGTGTGGTGGTTTATTAGAGTCCATTACCTTTAATATTAATGTATCTCAATAGCGCGTTATAATATTAGGGTATCTTTTTAGTGGATTCTATTTCACGTGGGAATGAGTCCTAGCTTATATTATTATATTTAGTATCATATTACTGTTATTGCATATTTATTATATATGTATTATTTCATACATATTAGAATAACCCCACTCCATTGAAATAGTATAAAATAGCATAAATTCGTGAACCAATTATTATTATTCATCGTAATAAAAATACGAAGGATAATTACATCGCATAATATTCATGTTTAGCATGTTCGTTACATACAACTGTCTTCTGTAGTACTGTAAATATAAAATACAACAAACAGAATTTAAACGTCTCAACGGCGTTTAGAGTACCCTACTGTCAAAAGAATATCGATATTTACGATGGAATGTTAGGTCACAACTAGCAACACCAGTGTTGCTATATCGCAATACATGAAAGGCAACCTAGGTATTCCTAAGAAACGTGGTGTTATATCGGTAAAGAATTCGAAAACTCGACATATTACATTTGCAGTGCCTCGGGGAGATCATGAGTATCCACTGGTCGGACCACTTCAGTGTGGCGAAGCGCATCTTATACTGAGAGCTTCTAATGGGAGTCGATGGCTGGGAATCGTCATGGGTAGAGACATGCTGTAAGGCATAGTACGGACGCTTTCGAGGACAGCAGGAAAGTAAAGTTGAACCTAGCCGAACCATCAAACGTTGTGGACACTAGAATGACATCATCAATAATGACACTAAAACATATAGAGTTTACTCTACATACAACGCACAACCGCTTAACAACATTTCCTCCAAAGACTTCGCATTTTACCTAAGTAGAAATTATTTGGAGTGAACGCGAAACTGAAACGATTACAAAGTACTTCGGTCGGCCTTTACTGTCGCAACGTCCGTCGTAGAAAAGCTTCAGCGCGGCCGAAGTGTTTGAAGCAAACAACAACGACTGTTAAGATTTTGTTGTACTTTAGGTGAAGTCAATTAGCGCGTTCTCTTTGAAGTAACCCGCCGCGAAGTCATACGAACGAACGTCTGTCATCCTAATGTGTCTTGCCAATGCATTTTACAATTCCGCGATTCGTCGATAACACAAAATCACATCTGAGTAAACTCCATTTAAGGCAAATGAGTCTACTTAAAATATCTTAATTTTAGGACGATGTGGCTTATATTTATATTGCTTTTAAACTGTGAATAGATTCTTGATAGAGATTAAGACTTCTATCGGCAATTTAAATACTATACATATTCTTTTAAAATCTGGTCACAGCAATGGAAACTCGAAAATGCATAGGTACTGTTTTCAATGCAGACATCAAAACGAAAAACGGTCAAACATGAAAATATGGTGACTGGCGACAAACCCCAACACGGCGACTGACAAATATATTCAGAGTTAAAGGTAATATCTAAGTCTAGGAATTATATGAGTCTAAAGTAATATCTAATATAAAAAGATAAAACTCTTTTATTTTTCACCAAAAAACATGAGTCATTTTTCATGCAGCCATTAAACATACGTTCACCTCTTCACTGTAATGCTAGTGGCTGGTAATCAATAAGCCGATGTATTTGAATTTCTTGACAGATGCAAAGGTACAGCGGCCAACAACAAAAATAGGAGCTCGGTTCACTTTTCAATGTGGGCAGCCATGTATAATCGATTGTCTAACAAGTCTAGCCTTTTATCCCTGTCTCATTGAAATATATGATTTCTGTGATCAAGCATTTCCAGACTATTTATTCCCTCTTTCAAACAGCTTACGTTTTGGCGGAAGAAGTCACAGCGTGCAATCATTCGATTTCGTGGTTATACTTAGGCCATACTGAAAGTTTCTGAAAGGCCATACGGAAACTTCGGATGGATGGATGTCTAAGGCACTGGTCGGTCTGCCGGCCTTTGCTCAACAACGAATAGCAGGGGAGCTTGGAAGCGTAATGCGACCAAGAAAGCGGAGATAGTTGGATACCTTATGCTATCTATCCTTAGAAGCGATAAGTTGGCCACACGATCCCTGGTGGAATTGCCGCTTACATATGTTAAAAGAAAGTGCAAGCGACTTCGAGCCTGCTACGAAACGGGAGGTCGGAGAAATCTACATCTGGGAGTGAGGGCACGAGGATGTCACACGGCTTGAAAATTCCCAGTGCCTCGAGGTGAGGACTCACATGGGCTGTGGCGGAGCTTGCTGCGTAGATTGTCTTCGTCCAAGTCCGTGCGTTAGTTTTGGAGCGACAAGACAATAACTTTCGTTATAACGTCCCGAGGCGGCGGATTCGCCCGTAGAATAGTGACTCATAAACTGTGCGGGGGATGCGTCAGCAGTTCCAAGTTTGAGGTGTTCAAAAACGCCTTGTCATCTTAGCGGAGTGTGCGGATGCATTGTCGTGATAGAGGACTTCTCTGATGCGAAGACGCTTTTCACGATGTTTTTCTAAAACACTGGGCAAGCAAATGTTAATGTAACAACCTGCAGTGACTGTTCTTTGGTTTTCAAGTGAACTGTCATGTAATGTCTCATTTAACAAAAAACAAAGCAACCATCATTTTATTAGTTTCGGCCTTTCTTACCTTTCGTCGGCAAATCCTCCAAAAAAAAGATCCACTCCGCCGATGGACTCTTTCTTTCAGGTTCGTCACAGTACACCCAGCTTACATCTCCTGTAACTATATAATATACTGCTAATGATTGCCTCCGTTGTTTTTTTTTCATTGTTTTATCAGACCACTGTTTTTGAGTACACGGTGTTTTTGAATTTCCGTTAATTCATGCGGTATCCATCTCGAACAACGCTTCCGAACTTTCACGTGTACGTAGAAACATTTTGCACCTGGCTCATGCCAATGTTCAATGCTGTACAAATTTGCTAACATGTGATTTTTTTATCCGATTGAATTAGTTGTCGCTGCTGCCGCTGACGCTGGCTGGCCTTCGCGTGAATCGTCTTGGAGATGAGTACATACAAGTTTGAATTCAATATATCAGAAGTACACAAAGGTACGAGATGGGATTTTATCACGAAACATTAACTGACGTCCTTGGCGACCTTCTTGTTGACTTAAATCACAGCGAAAATCGTAAATCATATATCGAAAATTTTCTCGACTTAAATCCGTCGTTAGGTAAAAACTCAATGATCAAGATGGTGCCACAAATAAAAACCAATGACAGACGTAAAAAAATAAATTTATTCTACAGCTAGAGTGTTCCATTATCACAAATAGGAAATGGCCAGTTCCAGAAACTTTCAGTATGGCCAACGTAACACATCATTTCAAATCACAACTTTATCACTTTTTACGCAACTTTATCTCTATCTATATTTCTATGCGTGCACTGAGCCCTGTCCACCTCAGTGCACGCATATAAATTACAATTAAACTCTTCGATTTTCATACCAACCCAAAAATAAACAAAATGTGCTGCATTTTGGCGTAATATATGAAGTACATTTTGTATCAAATAAAGTTAAAAATTAACTGTTGTTATAAGAATATTGCATATTACCGGGTGGCCCAAAATAACGTTGACAAGCATTTTTGCAAATAGTTTTAACAAATCAGGATATAGCTTACAATGTAATCTATAGAAATAAATATGTAAATGTTCGTTTGGTCAAAATGTTAAATCTCCGAAAGTTCTTCATCGATTGCTTCGAAATTTTGACACTACGCTGCATTCGAATGCGCGCGTGT
>JAOPUG010000053.1:22427175-22438471 GCA_027564375.1 Micropterix facetella | reverse complement strand
TTGTCTTTTATATGTGATTTCTAGTAGAAATTAAGTTAAAATAATTACATGAATAATAAATGATTGATTCAATAAAAAAAGGTTGTTATTTATATTTTTTAAATAAACTTAAATTATAATTGCGCACATTTGCATCCTAGAAGCTAGTTTGTAAAGGGGGCCGTGCGACCCCCACAAAACCAGTTACGTTAGTCAATTTTACGATACCAGTTAAGGGTTAATTACTAATTAATCAGTATTAAACTTACAAGTAATCAAAGAGTATTTTTTTATAAGATTATATAATTTTTTTTAAATATTTTTTCTTAATTCAGCAACTATTGTTAACCTATTCAGTGGACATTCCTCAGATGTCTGCAGCCGTATAATTTACCTGCGTATTTTCACATGCCAATTTTTGATGCAAAACTATACTATAGGTTTGTACAAAGAGCTGCAAGGTCGCAGTGCACCTGGACTTCAAAGCCCAGACTCCAATGCAACTAATCTAATCTATGCATTATGAAATCTGGAAATTTTTCATTTATATGTGTGGCATTAAGTCTTGAATTTGATGAAAATAATTCAACACACATCTCGGTTTAATTACAATATTGAAATGGCTAACATGAATATAAAAACAGCTAAAATCCTACATACATCATTTGTTATTTCATGTTAATGTGCAATTTTACGGTTTCGTATTTCTAATGCCATTTGTACAAACAGCGATAATATTTTTTTTTTTACTACTTTTGCATTGTGACAAATTTATAGATAAGTAGCATTCACAGCACTTAAACCATAGTTAATTTGTGGCATGCACCAATTAGTGCCTTGGAAAAAAAATAGTGACGGATTACATCATAGGTAGTCTCATTTTTCTATAGCATTATATCCCAACCTTTTGTCGAGTGTTCAATACGACATTAAATTGCCTATTTACACAAGCATTGCCACATGTTTCACTGAAATAATACTTAATTGGAAACTTGTGAAGAAATTCCAAGGAATTAAGGGTTTCACAATATTGAAGCCAGTAAATTGTGACCATTCGCTACTATCTAACTTTGTTTATAATTGAAATTTAAGACGTTCAGCTTATCTGCGACAGAGTTTGCCATTTATGACAAAAGTGTTTGACAGAAATGCTTTGATCCATTTCAAAAGTTTTCCTGTTATGCCCAGATGTTTGATTTAATAGTATATTTGTTTAAAATGTTAATTTAATTCCCAGGTTGAAGACAGGATGCTATCAAGACATGGACGCCTCCCAGACGCAGCTCTTCAATCTCCGTGAAAACGGATCGTCACCCGAAGACGAGGTCCCCCTGCAGCGATTGCGTCACTATGAGCACAAGCAGTTCATCGAAGCGCAGATTCAAGAAGGCGACACGCTGCAAGCGCTCTCTCTCAAATTCCGCTGCCCCATCTCCGAGTTAAAACGGATAAACCACATGGATAAAGATAACGAAATACATGCGAGACGGACGTTAAAAGTGCCCATAACGCCGTTTTCCGTCTTGACGGAATCGTTTGCGGAACAGCGAAACAGCGCACCGGTGTTTCATTCGAATTTCAGCGCTGAGATCGCGGCCCCCGTCGACAGCATCGTCAATTCAATTGTGTCGACGTCAACGACCGTGAACGTCAACAGTACTATTTTGAACAGTGTTCTATCGCCCAGCCATAAAACGAGCGCTGCAGATGATGGCGAAAGTGACAGGATAGACGATGTGAGTTCGCCGCTTTTGAAATGTCACGACGGGGCTGTAAAGCCAGCTTCGGTGGAATCTGTAGTCATTGAGGAATTCACGAATAGAGGTGCCGACTTTGGCCTTAAGTGGATTCATCTTCTAATCTGTATTGTAGCTTTAGGGTTTGTAATTCCCTTAATTTATGTATTTTATGTAGCCGAACATCACCATCACCATGTAGAGGAACATCACTGATATAACAAACGTATATGTATAAAGTTATAAAAAACAGATTCCTTATTAATAGCATCATGGTTGTATAAGAAAAGTTATTAATTATAAAAAGGACTACTTATGATTATATTGAAACGTTAAATCTCACATTTCAGTTTTAAAGATTGTAATCATAAAACCTTCCGAGCTTACTAGAGTGCCTAACTATATAAGTACTTTTAAAAGTACCCCATCATAGGTTATGAACATGTAAATATATTTAAACTATCAAAAATATATACAATATTTTATATACTTGTACTAAATTATGGAAAATTTTATTTCGACTTAATTTTATTGGTTTGTTTGTAGAAATGCTCACTAACAGTGGCCTATTTTAGGATTGGCGTGATGCACCAATGGGTCCTGGATCTATGAAGCCCCTGAACAACTAAAATATCCATTTTTTACTTGAGCTTACTATATTATACGTGAAAATTCAACAAAAACTGACTGATCTCCAAAAAAAATCAACTTCTGACAGTAGGCTCATGCCTACCATCCCAAAACCTACACGTTTCACTTGTTTCTATTTTATAAGCAAACATTCTCTAAAAATTAGTTCAAAAGAAAACCTCCAGTGATCCGCCGTGACCCAATAGAACATGGGTCACAGCGTATCACTTTTTTTTCATGAAGCCAAATCTAGAGTTATGTATGTTACAACTTGGTTTTTTGGTTCATACTTATTATGTGTACATAAATATAAAATTCTAATACAATTTGGGTCAATAAGGGAGATATCAGAGCCCTTATATACCAATTTGGGGAAGAATCATAAGAAGTGAACTTTGTGTATATACGGGCGAAGTCTAGGCAAATACTTTTGGAGGGTTTCACCCTTATACAGTAAATAAAGCTGCTTGGGGCTCCTGGTGATGAATATCAGGTCGTTGGCAAAAGCGAGGCACGATGAGATGTACTGACCGTCTGTTTTAAAGTGGTAACCCCACTTCTTGTCGAACAAGCTTTCCAGCAGCACAAGCTTTCCAGCAGTATTGAAAGTGATATTAAATATGAAAAATAAAATACGTACATAAACAAAAGTTTTATTCCATAACTTGTACTGTTTTTTTTAGAATTCCTCTTGGAAATGTTGGATACCATTATGCTCCACCTGTATAACACTGCTGATCGCTAAACGATCAGATTATCCTGTAAATAATAATAAAATATATACTTCATTCGCTGGAATTTATCGATGAATACATATAATTTTAAAAAAGACAGACCAAATTCAACATTTCATTAAAAAAATGAATCGCCCCTTTACACGTTTGCCAATGTATGCGTTCAAACCTTCAATTTGCAAACATTTGAACCAGGTTTTATTTCTGGAATATTGCCATTTATCGAATAATTGAGGAAAAATATTGGCGGGGTCTGTTTTCCCTATATCTGTCAAACGGGTCAACTAAACTGAAAGTGACTTCATAAAATGTAGAAAAGGTGACTCAAACTTCCATGTTTTTATCTTTCATCTCCCTGGCTTTTAGCAGCTTTCTTAACTATTTACTGTCTTCACTATTGATGTAAACAGTACCTTGCATAGCATACATAAAATTAATGATTACTCAGTTGATAAACCTGCGTAGACACTTTATTACTACGTAGACACTATTAAAATTAAATTTATATCATTCTTTCTTGTATATACAAGTTCACATTTCACTGTTATGGCACTGTTGCTTATGCAGCTATAGCAAGCGACGGGGTTTGTGTCTTCGCTACATTACTGCCACTCCCTTTAAAAGTGAAACGGTAGATAGCACTACAATGTCTTTTTAAAAAAGCTGTCTTTTTCGGTTGTTACTCCGTTCCATCATGATTTACTCAACAGTGTTGTTATTTATTTTAGTAATTTTCAAAGTACGTAAAGGAAAAATGCACCATATCTTTGAAGATATATGTAAAACAAAAAGGCCCTCCCCATCCTCCATTAACAATAATTATAATTTATTGTCTATTATGAAAGCTCGAATGATGACTACACAATTTAATTTTATTGATGTGTATATTTATGTGTCACAACACAATCTTCACCAATTCAGAAAAAGATTATCAAAAATGTCCATAAAAGTGGTATTCAACATCTCTTATCCTAAAAAAAACCGCTTACGATGCTTAGGGTTACTTATTTAATAACTGTAATCCTAAAAAATCCACTTACAGCGCTTAGGGTTACTACCTCCTAACTCCCAGGTCTAACATTTTCCTACCTTAATTCCAAATAATGCATACCATTGCCCTAACTAAATTCTGTTATGAATTTTTACCAAGTATCATACGGCAATTAACTATTCATTTTGGTTTGGTACAAGAGAGAACTATTTGTCATTGTTGGAGAGGTAGATTTACCTCTTTCAACACATTTAGTTTGTGAACAGTTCCAGAAATGACTCTGCCAAACACAGATAGAACAAATATAACCTGTCAAGTTGCAAAACTTTCAAAACATATATAGACCCATCGGGTAAATATATACATTCGTCAATATATACTCTCTATGTTATTGTAATTTTTAAAGCATAGAAAAGTGGAATTTCATTCTTATCCAATTTCCCATTTACCAGGATTTGCTATGATTGTCATCATAACTAGAAACTCATATCCAGTGTTTCAATATAAGCTCATGTTAAAATCAGTATTTTGAGTTTAAATGGAAAAAATTGGCATATTTTTTAAATTTCTTTATTTACATAAGGCATGACATTTTCAGTTTCCCGCTACAGCCAGTACCATGTCGGTACCGGAAGCTCAAATCAAGACTACAAAGTACAAAATATCCATATTCGCCTGCCGCTGACGTGTATCCCAAATTGAACAAATTGGTGTAGCAAATGTGATCGTTCTTTTGGCAGTATGGACTAGTTCCTAAAAGTTTCCGTGGTCTGTGGAACGAATCAGTACCAATAATGACATGTCGAAATATTTAAATCTCACGGATCCGAGGCGTCCTTTACTTGGCAGCCACCCGAGATTGGGTGGCCAACGGATCGTTTCCAAGGATAGACGACATTAGGTTAACATCTACCCCCACTGTCAAAAGAAACTATGTTTCTAGACCCCGGGGTTTTCGCCGATTGAGCCCAGGCCAGTAAACCGACCAGTGTATCAAACACTCAGAGCTGCCTAAGGTAATCCCCCAAATACGCCGTACAGTGGTTTAATCAGGTGAAGTCTCTCTTCGAGGATGTTGCCGGATGGGAGTTGAACCGTGAGTCAGACTGACCAAAGATAATAAAGTTGTTATCAAGCCCGAGCTTAACAGCCCCATTAGGCCCCAAATAACTGGTGCAGTTGGGTTTTGTTGAAATTATAAATGAAAAAAGGCCATTACAAATGATAAGTTAGGTAGTTGTCATTGATCCAAGCCTTTCTAGAAGCAAATTAGCAAGGCATCTTTTTGCCCGGCAAATACTGAAATGCTCTGTTACATAATCGGCCGAGAGGTCTTTACCCTGATAGGCGATTTTCCTGCCGAGGAATTTAAAATGATTGGGTCAATAAGGGCGATATTAGAACCCTTATAGGCCAACTTGGGGTTATAAGAAATAAATTTTGTGACTATATGGGCGAGTCCAAGGCAAAAACATTTGGAGGGCTTCACCCTTATACAATCTGACCAGCCACTGAACAGTTCCACTTTATGTAACAGTAGAGAAGGCTGCTTGAGGCTCCTGGTGATGAACGTCAGGTCGTTGGCAAAAGTGAGGCATGATGAGGTGTACTGACTGTCCGTTTTAAAGCAGAAATCCCGCTTCTTGTCGAACTGTCAAGCTTTTCAGCAAGATATTAAAAGTAATATTAAATATTGTCTGAGAAAGGCAACATTCTTGGAATAGGCCAAGTGAATACGCTATAGAGCGAATAGTCCTTTCTTGCGTTTTGACACGGACATCGGGGAGTTGTAGAAGGAGGTTACAATATCACGCACCACAGGTGGGAAGTTGTACCAGCGAAGTGCAAAGTGGAGGAGACATGTCGGTTTGACCCAAACCGGTTGTCGGTTTCACATAGCTGGTGAAGAAGTAGCCGTTTTTGCCTACGGAGTTTTGCCTTGAATGCATTAATTATGCCTGCTACTGCTCTTATATTTACACAATCATTTACCACAGCTGAAAACATCTTGGCTCCAGAATTTATGCAAATCATTTCAGAAATCGTCCCTATCGTAAACTAGCTTTTCATGGTGAACTAACAGCACCAAAAGAATGTGGGTATCTATCACTCTTTTTGACCTAACTGACGCGAACCACTGCCAGTCTGCCTTGCTAATCACGAAATATTGGTAATATTTCTTATTGGCAGAGCGAAAAACCTTGTGAATCAATTTTTACTTATATGCATGGATTAAAACACCAGTCTGTTATACTGCCTTTAAACAAGAACATTGTCCACAAAAGAGCTAGCTTGCAATCAATAGAAACTTGGCAGGGGGGAAACCCAAGGGTTGGTCAAACTTCGGTCGATATGATTATTTACATTCTGAATTCTTTTTTTTTTTGTCTAAACAGATGGATAGACCTCAGGCGACATGCATCTCATCATGACCAATAACTTTTCAGTTTGCAGGTACCCTAAACGTAGGTCTTACAGACCACAAAATCGACTGGGCTCGCACATCGGCCATAAATATCAATTGACAAAAGAAGTTTTTAAAACACATAATTTGCTCGAGTTATCGTGCGTAGTAATACCATAGATTTTATAATAAGTATTATAAAATCCACACCATATTTTTTTTCTTAGATGGACTCCAGGACATGTGAAACACCGAGAAAAGTCTTTTTTGGACGATTCAATTTCCTTACATTTTTCGCATAATTGTAAGACTTTGGCCCCCTGCAGGGTGGGCCATAGTAATAATCCACAAAGAATATTTACCGTAATTTAACACTCTGGTCTTGATGAAGTGATCTTCAGAACTTTCCACTTTCCAGTCCCAATATCCAGGATGTTCAATAAAACAAACCAATAATCCATGAGAAATTTTATTGCTAGAAAAATCTTACAAAGAAACAAATATTGCAAAGATTTACAACTAAATTTTGTATACAGGATTGAAAAATTCCAGTTTTTTAAATTGATTAAATATTAAGGCATCGGTCAGATTTATTAGCGCTAAGTCATTTCTAAGCCATTTTATTTCAAATTATCAATAGCGCTGGACTTTTTTCATGCAAATTTGTACTTTATTCACTTAGAAGGCTATATAGGATGGTAATAAATGCAAAAAATCTACATTTTCTGTAGAAAAACATAAAAATACATTGTCTTCTCTGTTGCTTCCACTTTCCACGTGGAACTGGCCGCAAATACTACTTTAATTCTAAGTTCCCTACCAATTTTATCTTGCCGAAGAGAAACAAACGAGATGTGCATTTTTGACTGATTACGATAAATCAAAAATAAGCCGTCGACTCGGCTCGGAAATTAAAAATACAAAAGTAATGAAATTATGAAAATGATTGGAGATGTTGAAGTCGGCAGAACTCAGTAGCCGCTGTTTCCGCCGCCGCCGCCCGCATTGCTCTCATGGACGCTGTAAAAGGAAAAGATTTCATTAGTTTCTGTTGAGTACGGGTGGACAATGAGGATAGTGTTTATTTTTACACTTTTACGAATGAGATGAAATGTTACCGCGAATGAGATTCGATGTGTCCCATGTTAGTAGATGTCCTCCGATGAAGTTCGGACCTTTGTAGGCAGATTAGTGATTTTTTGTTAAGTTAAATGCAAACAACAAAATCACTAGTCTTCCATACAACGAACCGATCCGGGTTAGTCACAATCGCTGTCTTCTTCGGTCTCCACACATCGGCCCCTAAGTTATATTGTTTTAATAACACAAATAAAAACGATTTTGTTTCCACGGTACAGGCTCTTATTTATACATAGATGTGACCCGAAGACACCCAGTCTGTGATTAGTTCAAGTTTCCAAACTTATTTTATAAGAGACGTCCATTGAAACACAGGTCATGTCAACATAAATAAAAGCTTGTTAATGCACATGCGATGGATATGATCATGTTAAGCGAGATGAGATGAAAAATTAGAAGTGAAAGCCGTTAGAAAAAAGGGCACAACTGACATTTCTGCCAAATTTTACTTTAAATAATCAGCCAAAAAAGACGCATCTACCTGTATTTTTTTATATTTTGGTATGAGCGTTATATTCAGAAGAAGTAAAGAAAAAGATCATACATCAAACTAATTTCATAGGGTTACTAAGAGAAGACAGGTTTTACGCTTTCTAAGGTGATCCGACTAATTGTTCTATGTGAATCAAAATACCATGAGCTAGCAAATGCTGTTATCCGTAATGGCTTCACTGTTCACCTTTACTCGGTGGAAGTTGGTGCTCGTGGCTAGTAAGCCAAAACTCTGTTTCACCTCTAGACTTTGGTCTCTAGGTTTCTAGATGTACTATTTTTATTTACAAGTTTTCGATTATTTTAATTGTTGCAAATAGACTAATAAATAAATAAATGCCTAATAAACCTTTACTCAGAATCATATATTAAAAAAAAACATGTAGCATGCATTTAGATTTTTTAAAATATTCTCTGTGATTACTTTATATCGGATGCGCCCTTTTATGTTATGACAGTACGTTACCTGGTTTGAAGCGGCGATTATTCGGGAAATTCAAGATATAGGGAAGCTATCGGTACAGGAGTTGCGGATCGATTTGGATTTGGTTTCTTGGGTATCAAGGCCGGGTGTTCCTCAAACGTTCTTCAAATGGGGAATGAAAACATACATATTTGAAATTAATAGATAGCTAAGTCCATTCAACTAATTATTATAGCAGTCGGTCATTCAAAAATAAGTTTATACATATTTCAAAACCTTACCAAAAATACAACATTGATTACAAAACAAATAATTGAGGACACTACTTTTCAAAAATAATGTCATCCGAATGTTGTCATCGCATCTGTCACACTCTACAACTAAAGCAAAATAGCCGGACGAAGAGGTCTGGGTGAAAAAATTGTTTAGCTCCCTTATTAAATAGGTGTAAATCGAAAGTCTTCCATTATTTACTAAACACCAATTGTTTTCGTAAATTTTCAGATGCAAAAACCATGTCATGCATCGGATCGGGTAAAGTAATCCATTGTTATAAAAATTCCCCCACAACGGTGTGCAATCAGCATAATGTCCACATAAATCCGTTGACCACAATTCACTCTTTGTGAACTTTGTACAATGTTTCACTTAATTAGCACATGTTCGTTGAAACTGTCTAAAATAAACCGAAAAAGTAACTCTATTTTACCATCTTTACCATTTTATCAAAGAAAATCACAGGTAATTATTATTTTTTTGGCGGTGAATTATTAGAGTATAAAAGTAGGTGGTCACCTTTGCTGCAGCAAGTACTGGGCCATTTGGATCTGCTGCGCGTTGCCAGTGATGGTGATGATGCGGTCGTTGGCACCGGGTAAAGGCTCGTCAATTGTGATCATGGCTCCGCTGTCGTTGCGAATCTTCCTGATACGGTTGCCGCCCTTGCCGATGATCGCTCCGGCGAGCTGAAATATGCATTTTAGCAGTGTTTAATTGTGAAGGCAGTAGTCTTCTGAACAATGACCAGTTGGCGTAATAGAATCCACGGCCGTGGTGTTTTAACAACAGCATGAAAAACAAAAGACAACCACCGCTATTATTTTTGCTAGACACATATGGCTATGCATTCCAACAGCACAGTATAGCCTTCTAGGCTGGGGAAGTAGGAATCAAAGGTTCAAGGACGCAAGTAACAATGGATCTAGGAAGTAAATTCCATTAACATTTTATCGTGATGGTGGGTATCGGACCAAGGCAATCATGCAATGTAAGCAGTCCAGCTGGCCACGTTCAGTTACCGCAATGGTAAACAAGCAATGTAAGCAGTCCAGCGGACCACGTTTAGTTAACAAAGGATACTATTCTACTTGAAGTTACAATGAAGAGCTGTGTTCGACTATTCGAGACAGAGAATACAAGCATTCGAATAGTCTGGTTCTGGAGGAGAATGGACTGGCAAACGCACAAAGTAAACAGTCCAGCTGACCACTATCAGTTACCAAAGGATACTATCCTACTTGAATTTACAAAGAAGATGAATTAGGCCAAAGAGGCGAGAATAAGGGCCTATGGTGGCCTATGTTTGACTATTCGAGACAGAATACAAGCATTCGAAAAGTGTGATGCTGGAGCTGACAGTCCAGCTGACCATTAACAGTTACCAAAGGACACTATCCTACTTGAAGCAAAGTAAACAGTCATGCTGACCAATATCATTTACCAAAGGATAATATCCTAAGTGACAAAGAAGAAGAGGAAGAAGGCCAGGGAGGTGAGAATAAGGGTCATGGTCGCCTACGTTCAGCTATTCGAGACAGAAAATACAAGTATTCGAAAAGTGTGGTGCTGGAGGCGAATGGACTGGCAAAGGCGGAAAGTAAAAAGTCTGACCACTATTAGTTAACAAAGAATACTTACTATCTTACTTCGGCTACATAGCCAGGTGAGAGGCGAACAATCTCACAAAACTTGCGGATTATCAGAAATATTTTAGGAAAAAAGCAATAGGATGATTTCCAAAAAGATGATCAGACTGAGTGACAAGAGTCTGCCGTATCAAGATTCTTATGGCAGTGAGGATGGAGACCTAAATAGCATTATTCTTGTAAATGGCACTCCACTGGTAAATAAACTTCGCTATGCAGATGGCACTGTATTATTGGAAACTGGTCCGGAAGAACTCCAGGAATTCATTAAGTCAGCAGCGAATACAACCTATACTCAAAAAAAGAAATTTATCCCAAAGATGCTTAAGATTTCGTGGACTGATAAAAGTTTGTAACGAATGGGCCGTCCAAAGAACGTGGAAAGAATTGCGACTGCGACGGAAATTGAAATACTTCGGCCACGTTATACCTCTAAAGAGGGGAAGGCAGTTGAAGTGAGGCTGGTTTCTCCGACTGGTTTGGGAAAACGACTAGAAGGGAGAAATAAATCATCGTGAGTCTAAAGCATCTGGGATTTTAAAAATCGGACTTATCGAGCGAAAGAAGAAATACTTACGTCTTTAGGGATGGTGACTTGGGTGGAGTCACCTCCACCGCCGTCGCCGCCAGACTGCGGCGGGCCGCCTGGGCCCTTTTTCGGGCCACCGAAGGGTCGCCGCTGGCCGCCGTCGTCGCGGTTACCGCCGCCGCCGCCGCCGAAGCCGTTGCCGCGGTTACCCCCGCCGCCGCCGCCACCGCCGCCGCCGCCGAAGCCGCCGTCCTGCGGGCCGCCGAAGTTGTCGAAGGGACGCGGGCCGCTGTTGAACTTGCGCCCGCCGAG
>JAOPUG010000053.1:22378593-22392149 GCA_027564375.1 Micropterix facetella | reverse complement strand
ATATATTAGTTTGATGATGCACAGAATTACTCATTGAAAAAAATGCCCGACTATCCTGGGCAAACTGTTTATCGTATTATTTTAGAATATTAGATTATTTCGTTTCTTTTAAAAAAAAACGTTTAAAACGATTTCATTTAGTATAGCATAATATCGTATCTAAGCTTCTTGAGGAGTTATTATATATAGAAAAGGATGTGTCAAGAATTACCTTACTCCGGATAAGGAGGGTTATTTCCTCCTCGCCGCGGCGGGTGCGCTTGTTGCCTCCAGGGCCGTCTCCTTCGTAAGCTTCGCGCTTCATACTGTCGAGTCGGTGGATTTACTCACTACAAACACCTGCGAACAAAACAAACGACATATCTCAGTGGGTTATCACCAGTATACCGCCACGCCCGCAAGGTTGATTACCCTTCGCCAATGCGATTTATTTCCATCACCTAAACCCATATAGTTTAATATTAATAATAATAATAATCATGGTCATTTAGTTTATAGGCATGGGCTCTTTAAATAACAATCTTCCTGACTAAAATAATGGCCAATCAAGGACACGGTTCCGAGCCGACGTGTCACCATGCTCAATAACGTATAGGCCATAATGGTGTGTGACCACATGTAGGGGAGAGGGGGACATGCGGGTCCGGCGGGGTACAGAGTCTGGCCTGACATAATCAGTACATGTAGAGCCATCTTTTTGGTAACACATGAAACCACATTGTCTAACCTCCATCTTAGTTTTGATTGACATTGAGTGCGTAACAGGTGATTATACGAAGAAAAAACAAAAAGAGGAAATATTAAGGTAATAAGTACTGTAAAAAATATTAATAATGTCTTGTGTTATCCTACTATCAATAATTTATATAGGACCGCGGTCCTGTCTGCCCCACTTAATATGACGATTCTGTATTTATATATTTTTTTACTCACTTTGTTTTATTAATATATTTTGGTATTCATATAATGTATAAACTTAAACAGAAATTTCTGCTTCGATAGGAGCCGTTGAGTTATATCTACTCATACTAGTTATTTTTTCGTTTTTGTAGATGGTTCGTAACTATAAAAAAAAACCAGACCCTGGTTGGAGTGTTAATGATATGCGTATGGCAGTGTCAGCGGTACAAACAAAAGAACTACAAGCTAGGAAGGCGTCTCAGAGATTCGGTGTGTCAAAAACGTGCCTTTTACACAGGTTAAAAAGTAAATCAGTGAGCGGCCCACGAAATGACATCTTCAAGCCCGTTTTCTCGAAAGAGCAAGAAAGAGAATTGATTTCTCATATACTAGATTTAGAATCCAAATTCTACGGCTTAACTCCTAAAGACTTCAAGAAAGTAGCGTATGATTTAGCTGAAAATTTGAAACTACCACATAACTTCAATAAAGAAAAAAGTATCGCTTGGAAAGACTGGCTCGAGTGGCTTGGTAAGAGAAATCCAGAAATTTTATTTTTATTTTATTTTTATTTTATTTTCATTTCTCATTTTCAAATCACCATAAGAGCACCAGAAGCTACAAGTGTAGCAAGAGCAGCGGAATTTAATAGAGTACACGTTCAGTAGTTCCATGACGTTCTAGGGTCTGTAATAGAAAAACACATTTTTGGACCACATCAAGTCTTCAACGCTAATGAAACGGGTGTAAATACAGTCCCGAAACCTAGAAACATTATGGCCGAAGACGAGCCGCAAACAAGTCGGTCGCAGTTAGTGCAGAACGTGGAATCAACATAACGGTCACTTGTGATATGTAAGCAAACGGTCAGTACATCCCTCCATACTTTCTCTTCCCTCGACAGCGCAAGTCGCCATTATTCATGAAAAGGAGTCCCTCAGAATCAAAAGGACATGCCAACGGCAGTTGTTCGATGAATTCTGAGCATTTTGTTAAATACTTAGAACATTTCGCCGAGTTAGCTAAGCCAACTGAAAACCATAAAGTCTTGCTAATAATAGATAATCACGCAAGCCATAGAAGTCTCGATGCAATAACATTTGCAATAAAAAATCATATAATGATTTCTCTACCGCCACACACAAATCATAGGCTACAACCATTAGATTGCACATTCTATGGTCCATTAAAGACTCAACATTCATACGAGTGTGATTCATGGATGACAAATCACCCAGCACAAAGGATAACAATTTACGACATAGTCGAAATCTTTGGAAAGGCTGTTCGAACAGCCACGATGGAAAAAGCAATCAAAGGTTTTCATGTAACAGGGATTGTCCCGTTTGACCCAAATTATTTTACGGACGAAGACTTTCTTCTATCACAAGTCACGGAAGTGCCGTATTCAACAGGCGATGGGTTTACCGCTGAAATTATTGTGGAAGAGATCAATATTGAAACACTAACACTGACTGAAACCAAAATAAACACTACTCAGAATTCAGACCGCAATCAGCAAATTACAATCCAAGATAGAGAGCCTCCACTAGCAGCAAATATCCTGGAACGTAAAGAATGCCAGTCTTTACTTTCACCAATCAGCTTATAAAACTCCCAGCCTCTGCCATTAACAAGTCTTCAGGATGTGACTGTTTGTCAAAATGCTTTGAGTCAGGTGTCTCCTAAACCGATTTCTACGAGAACATCTAAGAAGTCTAATCGTAAACCAAAACCCCAACACGCTGAAGAATTAACTGGATCACCGTTTGAGAACCAAAAAGTAGCTGAAGATCAAGAGAAGAAACGAAAAGCTGCAGTGAGCGCTTCTAAAATGAAAAAGATTAATGCCGAGAATCGCATAAAGAAAGTTAGAGATAATTAAAGTAAAAATAAAACGAATTCTTCGGATAGTGACTCTGAGGAAGATGCGAATGCTATGTGTATTTACTGTTGTGGAAGATTTCTTGAATCCAAGTCCAATGAAGGGTGGATCCAATGTCAAATGTGCAAAGGGTGGGCACATGATGCTTGTGCTGGAGCGGATGACGAAGACAATTATATAATTTGTCTCAATTGCGAATAAATAGTTCATTCATTCTTGTGGTATCGTGTCTTTAATTTATTTGTGGAGAGTAATGTTTGTAAAGTGTTTCATGAATAAAGCTTATTAAACTAAATTAAACATATTAAATTTCTCATTACATATTATTTTATTGCTTTTATGTATGGGGCATAGAGGACCACCGGTGGACCTATCTGCCCATCGATATGGGACACACGGGTCCATGTACCGTTTTGTACATTCCTAGTTTTATAATGGAAACGAAGGAAATAATGATAATTTTTGAAGAATTATCTGTAAGTGCATGAAATTTAGTACCATTTCGCAAAATACAATTGAAATAGCATCATTATATTTTATTGCATTTGTCAAAACCTGTTAAGCGGACCCGCGTGCTCCCCTTTTCCTCTACCACAGGATATTTAAGATAGTAGCTTCTCTTAGAACAAAAATGAAAAAGAAGCGAGCGACGCCACGAGTCGTAAGAGCTACCATAAATCGTAATACGATAACTAGACAATTGTGCCACAGGCGCCAACCGTGCCTTCGAACGAAATACGCAGAAAGAGAAGTCGCAACCTCATAAAATAGTAAAAACACAGCGCAGAAACGTTCACTCGCCGCAACCCTGACCCGCGTATCGGCAAACACAGGCGTTTGTCGTTAAGTACCCCTCCGCTTACTTCCCTCGCACCCTATCCCCGCCACGCCTTGTTACCCGACAGTGTGCTTACTGTTTTCTCTGTATACTGTGCATATACGTCGTTGCAGGCTTTATAAGTTTGGCAGTATTATTATACACGCTGCATCCTAAACTTGATTCATGTAACATAATTGTAACAGCCTTCACGTAACATTATTGTAACGGGTGCTATGAGATGTGTCCTGCCAATACTTTTGAATGCCACTATGCCATTCATTACCGCAATTTCATGCCATATATAAAACCGTAAAAGCAGTTTGTAGCACCATTGCGATAACTCAATATAGCTAGGCAATCAGCAAGCTGCGATTTATGCAAATATATAGTAACAGTACTGTAACACCGCGTCACCATGCAAACCGAAATGATCCCTCCATTACCAGTTCTTCCAAGGGCATTCACCTTCATTGAACCAAGCAGCCAACTAAGTGACAATCTTCGGAGACCTTTCGACAACACCGCACAACAACTGCGCCATCTATTAACGTGCGACAAAACGAAACTTCATACATACAAGTCATAATATTTTATTTTTTATCAGTAAGTGGACTGCCAGCCGTCAGTTGTGTCTAAGCGTTAGAACCTAATAGTTATATTTTAACGTATTGTAAGTACGTATAATACGCCATTCTTTTCGGACCACTGGCAAACGACTCATACATATTACCTTGTAGTAACGCCATTAATAATGGCTTTTCGACCTGAGAGCGTATTAAGATTCCAGTTCAATGGTATTACTGTCATATCATTGCGTAGAATTGTGTTATGTCAAATCGAAAAATTTACTACATTATTATGTGTCTTTCCGACGTAATAGAGATGTGGTATACATATTTAAGCGTGTAATACAATTAGCCCACCAATTAATTACAATTGTTCGATTCACTATTGCGGATGCTTGAAGTTTTTTTAGCAGTGAAAAACAAGAAGTTGAGCTGTTTAAAGAGTCTAGCCGACGATATAAAATGTTTTCTAGCTTTTTAAAATCCCATCCTTGAAGTGTATATTTAATAAATTATTATCAATTTCAAACGAGTAAGAAATTACGGACTATAACCTAGTTGATAAGGTTTAATTCGATGCCACTTCAATACCGAGAGCAGCAGCCGGAAAGAAGAATTTTAATAACGAAATAAAATATATCATTTTTAAAAGCAATATAAAATTAAACTATTTTCGGCATTGTTTTACTGTTGATTTTAATTTATTTATGTATTAATTATCTGGTAACACGGAAACACCCAGGTGTTTCGATGAAAAACGACAGAGAACTGTCAAATGGATTTCTAGATTATTATTTTGAATGAGAAATATGATGGTCGTAAAACCCAAGGAATACTTTAAAAAACCAAGGGAGGGATGTGGAAAATGCACAGAAAATGTTTTTTTTACAATCCCGTTTTAAGAGGAGAAATCGAGGGTGCGACACTCGATTTAGATCGTTACAGGTATAATACGATTATTCCTTGAAAAATAAATAAACGGAATATGTTGGAATTTCCCGAAAATTTTATGGAGTTTTATTGTTTATACCGCCTAGAATTTTTAATCGTCTCGATAGCAGCATTAAACAGTGTACTAGCAAGCGTATATTTAAAGTCAAATTAATAAACGTATAGGCCCATTGTAACATGACAGTTCAGATATTTATCTTTGAATTGTCATTGTTATCTTTGAATTTTTATTTATTTGACATTTTTTATCGATATTTAACACTGCATTTTTATTTTACCTTGATTATATTAATAATTCCACGAAAGATTATTGTTTTACATTTATTCAAATTGCATTTTTTTCTCATTTTACTTTGTTAGATTAAATTTGTTTGGAAAGATACTATTGCATTATATACATTTAATGTAGATTTTATATGTCTTTAGATTTAGAGTAATTTATTTAGATTTCTTTTGAGTTGGGATTTATTGATATTGTACTAAATTTATTATGTATTTATTGTGTAAATGTAAAATCCTATGTAAACGCTAGCTTTGAAACCGGTATAACCAGTTGGACGGCGCTTAACAAAAATAGCTACGACGTTAATGTTTCGCCATTGGTTAACTGTTATATAATGTAGCAAATAAAAAAATCGATAGTCACAATAAATTAAATTAATTTAAAATTAAATGACAACTACGCCTGTTTGTCGAATTTACGCGATTGTTTGAAAAGGAATTCCGCAGCGCAATCCCTCGTACAATTTCGTTCGAATGTCCCACTGAGGCACGAATAGATCGATTGGCCAGCTAGCCTTGTCCGCAATTGTTTGAAAAGGAATTCCGCAACGCGATTTTGGCCGAACGTCCTCGGTGGGCTTCCTCAGTAACGGATCGATTGTCCAGGCAAGCCTTGTAATTAGGTAGGTATAGCGTTCATTTACAATTCCATAGAACCTCGTATCATAGGCATATCAATAGCAAAGAGAATAAAAGGAGAGGAAATTCCGCCCACTGTGCGAACGCAAGATACCAAATTACGGGGTAAATAATAGAAGGCGCGACGGAGGGCCGGTTAAAAATGTCATTGCGGGGGCGGCGAGCGGCCGAGGGTGGCTTTCCTGGTAATACCCAGGCTCGAGTCACGCGAAGCCTGCAACAACGATCGGAACAAGTCGTTTGCCATTGATGTTTTTTTGCACATCACCGAATATTTTGGTAGAGTCTACGAAACCTAATTTGACGTAGGTGTAGTTAAAACCTCGGGACCTTATCCCACACCTAGCAAAGGGCATATAAACACCTGATATGGTTAGACTACATTGTCTTGATCCGAATCGAATAATATTAAATTCATGGTATAAACTAATCAATTCTTTTTACGCATTCGCCAATGAGGGTATATTGACAAAATTCGCTGATATAGGTCCATTTTAGATTAAATTATATCGAAAATTAACAACGGTAATATGTTAAATTTAATACTAAAATAATGACAATGCCTTCATTTCTCAGGGATTGCATTTTCAATGTTTCGTACATTTTTTCTCGTAAAACAAACTGGCGGTTCGTATACGCGTCCTTAATCTGTATCATCAGCAGAGTCGCCAGAATAGAAGTTAAAAAAAATTAAACAAAACAGAAATGACTCGAAAATTATAAACGTTTGTATTCAGATCAATTTTACCAAAAAAAAACGGCCAGATACGTGTAGTCACAACTGACAACGGCCCATGCTTTGCGATTGAAAGTTTATTTATCAGAAAATACAATCGTTATAAAAAAAACCACAGAAAATGAAGTTTAAGGCTACTCTTCAAAATATAGCAATGAAAAATTTTTTGGAATTATCCATTAAAACGATACGAGTTAGACAAATGGTGTACTTTTTGTTAATGCAAACCTTGCACCTTTCTAAACCACTTAAGTTTTATTTTAGGAAAGCTCTAACAGTGCAAAACATAATAATGTGATTACGTAAGCACTTACCTAAATAATTTTATATTGTGAATTTGAGATGTTAGAAGTTCGTAGCATTTTGGTGCTAACCAAAATTGTCTTACGTAGTGGCCAACTTTGGATTTCAGATTATACTCGAACGAGCCCATCAGCCCGAGGCGTTTCAACGAACTTTATCGTTATATCGCCCTGAGATGAAAAGTACAGAATTTGGACATAACATATCCACGATCCAACGTTGGCCTCGCCCGCGAGAGTCCGACTCCTTGCCACGAGGCACTGGGAATTTCCAAACCCAGTTGGCCATCGTCGTGGCCGACGGATTTCTCCATCCACCCATTTGGTTTCAAGACTCGAAGTTGCTTGCGCGAACTTTACCTGGTGTGATAATGCGGTTGTCCGTTACTCGGAAATATCGCGGACCCGTGGCGTCCTTTACTGGCCACCCGATCTCGGGTGACCTTCCGAGATCGGGTGACCAACAGGTCGTTTCTAAGGATAGGAGACACCAGGTCAACATCTACCCCCGCGCCTTAAAAAGCATTACGCAACTAGACTCCCCGGGTAATTCGTCAGTTGAGCAAAATGGTAAACCAACCAATAAATAAATCAACCATTCGGGGCAGTCCGAGGAGTTACCCCAGATCCGACCGCAAGCGGGTTTCACATGATTAGTCCCTCTTCGGGGAGCCTGCCAGATGGGAGCTGAGCCGTGATTCAGGCCGACCGGTGTAATAAGATAGTCATATGGCCGAGCTGCACAGCCCCATTAGTTAAGAGTATTACTAGCAGAACAAAGATAAACTATGAAATATATAGTTCTAAGAAATAATTAGGGACAAAGTTTAATTCCGAATAAGTTTAAAATATACATGTTTCGATATTTAGCCATAATATAAAATCAGAAGAATTGTCATTATAAATATGTCTGAAATATGAATATAATTATTATTACAGCAAACGTCAAAAGAGAGGTTCATACAAACGAACGCATTTTTAAAAAAAAATCCCTCAATTTGTCATAATAACATCAACGTACAACATTTAAATTGCTTCAACTATTTAAAATATGTAGTGTTTTTAATATTTTGAATGTTTTTTGGCACTCGGCTCGTTTTTGTCTTTTCGGGATTTTTCTTGCTTTGCAGGGCGACCAGATTTTATTCGACCACCTATGACAGGTCGATTGCAATTGATGTTGGCTGAACTATTTCTTCGTCCGATTGCAGTGACAAAAACACAGCACTGGGTTCGAATATTGCTGTGAAAAGTGCGTGCTGTGGAAATTTTCCTCTAAATTGTAAGATTTGACATATTTGTAGGTATAATTTATTTTTAAGGCGTATAGCCGTATCCGCAAGTCGCAGATGTTTCTTTTTCAGGCGTAACAAAGTTTTGTTCTTGTAGTTTGCTTTTGTTATTGCTATTTCAACTTTCGTGGCCGGTCGCGTGAATCGCTAAGTGCAATATGCTTTTGAATGTGTTGCTCCAATTATGCCCTGTGGTATTCGGCAATTGAACGCGCTCAATCGCTGTGGGGTTTGTAGTCGATCGTAGCACTACAATTGCTAGAGCGGTACAGTATGGCGAATGTGTGGATCCTGGAAGGTAGCTAAATTCCGTATAAATGAAACGATTTAACACGTTGGGTAGCACTGATAGTAATTATTTTATAGGATTTTAAAGAATGATTGCGCTAAATTATATTTCGTATATTATAACCTGAGCTGGCGAGTAGCAGCTATAAGGTCTTGTAACCACCCTCTCATGGGTACGGGAACACAGCTATATACAAGGAAATGAGGAAGCAGAGGCCCTAGCCAGCAATTGGAAACCCTTCCTGGACAAAGATTCGGCAGAATCAGCTTGCAGAAGCATTACACGTTGACCAACCGACTGTTTCCAGCGGTTTCCAAGGTTCCATACAAATTAAGAGAGAGCCATGGAAGGGCAAAAACAACTTGCGAAATTTTGAGTCCGACAATAAAGGAAGTATGCTATGCATCGAATTGTTACTGGCGATAAGAAATTGTTTATTTTTATATATGTATGTATATTATTATTTTGATAGATGGGTTGATCCAGACCAAACATCAGCATCCTAAGCAAAATTGGAAACCACTAGAAGAATGCTCTGCATCGGATGGGATCAAGAGGGTTTCGTGTACTATGAGCTATTAAACCTGGTCAAACAGTTACCGCTGAACGCTACCGACTGTGCCGACAACAATTACACGATTAGAACCGAGCATTGCAGAAAAGCGTACAGAAAGGGCCAATAGACAAGACAAACTCGCGGAATCGCGGGATCCAAATCAAGTGGGGAATCCGTAATTTGCCCGAAGGATAGATGTAGGTTGTAGCTAACGACAGGCAATATTTTGAAAACATTTTTTTCGTTTAATAAATAAACAAACGTGTTTCATTTGCCGAAAAATCATATGCATACACCTATAATTTCAAATTATCTTGTAATAAAGATGGTCACAATTAACAATTAAGTTCGTCTATCGATTAAACTCGAATAGTTCCACAATTCGGCCACCCATATAATCGTATCTATCAATATTTATTCAACGTTGATACGATCATTCAGGTCACAATTTACTTGAAAAAGACCCTTAGACCGGGGTAAGGAGAAAATGAAATAAATAATGCAACTGGCAACACAATAAACGTAGTTTACAATAACACCGCGACGAGGCCATTAGCTGATTCGAATAGATACGACTAAAAGCACACAGGCGATAGATAATCGCCTCTATGGTCTACGTGCCTAAATTCATTCCTTAAAAAGCATACGTTTACGACATTTACAATAACATCGACATGTTCAGCATTAGCCATAGTTATATATAATAATATGACCAAGCAATCTTGACAAAATGTCAAATCGTTTTAAAATATTGTCTAAGGCCATTTTAGACAACTAAAAAATTCACTGTTGACGACATTTTTAATTTTTCTGTTAGATGGCAGTGTTTTATCTTATTTTTGTTGATTTTTCCGTTTATGTGCGAAATTCAATAAAAGCATCGCTAGAAAGTTACTATGCCATATGTATTCTTGTTTGAAGTAAAAAAAATGCGTGTAGGATGCGTGACGTGCAAAAAATGCGCTATATTCAACATATCCAGTTGTTGTAGACTGTTTTGATGCATAATTTAAATATTTCGACATTTCGTTATTGGCTTGGATTATTGGTATTGATTTGTTCTAGAGACCACGGATACATATCCAGTTGTTGTAGACTGTTTTGATGCGTAATTTAAATATTTCGACATTTCGTTATTGGCTTGGATTATTGGTATTGATTTGTTCTAGAGACCGCGGATTTGATTTGAAGTGGCGGGATGTGTATACAAAAAACATGGATTGTATCGAAACAAACCGGAGTACACAATCTTACCTGACAAGACTAGGCAAAGCTTTGCGTCAGAAAAATAAACAGTCAGACCAGTCGTACCTATATATGATTGTGCCGACTACATTCATCAAACTAAATTTTCAATGTTCTTTTAGATAGTCGTGTTTGTCTTATTTTTATTGATTTCGCCGTTTATGGGTGCCAAATTATTCCCAATATTTAAATCAAAAATGAGAAAATAACCAGTCGTCATTTTTCTCAGTTGAGTTTTTTGAAAATAAGGATAAATAATAATAATATTTTAATTTCACCATTATGGTTAATGGGCTCGATTGCTTTTCTTCGTGAATTAAAATCGGAAATTAGTTCATGCGAACGGGACAAGGCATCGTTGGGTTTAAGATTCATAATTGGGCGAGCCCGTCACCCTGAGGCGTTTCAACGAGCTTTATCGTTATATCGCCCCGAGATCAATGCAGAAAATTTTGACTAAAACAATCCAACAGCCCGCCAGAGTCCAACTCTTCACCGCGAGACACTGGGAATTTTCAAACCCAGCGGGCATACTCGCGCCCTCACTCCCAGATATGGTCATATTTCTCAGACCTCCTCGTCTGGTAACAATATGTCGAACAATAACGCGGCCTTCCGTGACTCGGAAATATCGCGGACCCATGACGCCCTTTTTTCGGCAATGACCACCCGAGTTCGAGTAACCAACGGGTCGTTTCTAAAGATAGGCGATGACAGGTCGACACCTACCCCCGCGTCTTAGGTCGCATTGCGCTTCTAGGCGCCTTAGGCTATTCGTCAGTTGAGACAGACCGGTAAACCGGCCAATACATAAACCGTTCAGGACCACCCGAGGTTTTCCTCCAGATCCGACCGCATAGCGGAGTTCACCGGGTTTGTCCCTCTTCGGAGATGCTGCCGGATGGGTGTTGAGTAATTAGTCGGGCCGACCATGATAACACAAAATTGGGCATTAGGGCCCGATCTGCACGACCCCGTTAGGCCCTACCGGACAGGGCAATACGTTAGAGCCGTGAAATGAATGGTAAAAGCAGCTAAATCTGAGGCCGCCCCAAATTCGTTCATATTTATTCGGACGGCTATAAGTTCGGTAAGTAGTTTTGAGTGCGGGAAAATGGACGATCATTTATTTCATATTTCGCTTTAACGTATTGCCCTGTCTCGCTCGCATGAAATAATTTCCAATATTTGTCCACGAAGAAACGCAATCGGGACCCAATTTCATAAGCTACATATTATGAAGTGTTAATGCATATTTTTTTGTGTAAATGTCTCTAGATGCTTTTTTAAGGCTATTACTACTAATTTTAAAATGTTCTATTAATCTGTTCCATAAAAATGTACCTTATTATGCGCCATATATTATGAAACTAATAAAAATAAAAAAAAAACAACCTAACCTAAAACTTTCATGGAGCAGGTGTTCATAACCTTTACATGCATACAGACCCTCCCTCACATTATTCACCTCCTCCATATGCATTACAACAATAATTTTGCATTTTTCAATTTTGATAAACTTAAGCTTGCCTACTTTTATGCCTTTTTTGTATTTTTGTTTTGATGGATAATTGAATATTTTGCTATTTTAGCATTGACATATAATTAATCAAAATAAATAAACTACACGGAACAAAAAAAAACAGTTTTCTGCAACATATATCTGAATATTGACATGACCTCAGAACAGATATGATACAATGGCACTGTACTTACTTAAAATCAGACAGAAAAACATTGTCATAAAATGGCCAAAGCGTAGAAAGTTTAAAACTGTCGTAAAGCAGAAACGGGTTATGTTATTCAATATTGAAAAATTCAAAATAGTAATCAATTTCACGATGAGTGTAATAATGTGAGCAGGGACTGTACAACATCGGTGGAACACCCATCTAATAACAGAACTCCTGGTGCAACTATTAAAAGAAACTAAAAAATTAAAAACGTTAAAACTCACCGATGCTAAATAGGCCGAAAGCGGGCGGGTTGGAAACGTCGATCTGAAACAACAAGGGATAATCATATTTAAAAGTATGTACATTTAAACTGTTATAACAAACTTTTACTACTATGTCAGGTTCTATCAGTTTCTATACGACAGATGTCAGCATTTATACGACAGTGACGCGGTCGCTTATAAAATGCTATGATATATTGAAGCTGGGTGGACGATTGAGCAATTGAGCTCACTGTGAATAGATAAGTACCATTAGAACGCGGTTCGCGAGGTCGGCTGCGAGTGGTCGGAACGACAGCCATGTTCGCGTGCGACCGCGAGGACTTTTCCCTGACGAATGTTCAGAGTGCGGAGCGGTCTACGAAGGACAGCTCCTAAAACAGTCCGCGGCTGCGCATATCCTTCAAACTCCACACGTGTCCCGTCCATCGAGGGCACCTATCGACGATCCAATGCACCGGACACGTCAGACCCACCGTGGGAGTAATATATGCCTATTTATGTTACTAAACCAGATGCAGAAAATAACCTCTTCCCTCATCATCATAGAGTGCCGTCTCCTAAGCTGGAGTTTTAACGATCGGCAATTTATAACCGACCCTATCTTTAGGTTCTTCTTCTTTAGTTGCCTACTCCTCTACGGAGGTTATCTAGCATCATGGCTATCTCAACTTTAGATGCTGCTGCCCGGAACGAGAAAACCGTGATTCTTCCAAACCACTGCCTTAAGTTATTCAGCCAAGAAGGTATCTATCTACCTAGGCCTCCCAGTCCTGGTAGTTTGCTCTGGATAATATGCTACACAAGGTGGTATTTACTGTCCCGTATAACGTGGCCGGAGCAGTCTCAATTCGTTCCACATTCTTTGGAGTACCAATTCACTACAAACTTTATCAGTCCACGAAATCTTAATCATCCTTTAGTATACCCAACATTGGGGCCTAATGAGGCATATGCAGCTCCGGCCACATGACCATCTTGTTACACCCGGTCGGCCCGACTCACCGCTCAGCTCCCATCCGGAAACCTCCCCGAAAAACAGAGGTTAGTCCCTCTTGCGACTAATCCGGTGAAACCCGCTTTGCGGTCGGACCTGGGGTAACACCTCGGGCGGCCCTGGACGGTTGATGTATTGG
>JAOPUG010000053.1:22322170-22343764 GCA_027564375.1 Micropterix facetella | reverse complement strand
AATATGTTTTTGAGTAAAAATTAACTATTTTATGATTTTTTTAAAACCGTCCGTCCTCTCTGCCGCACCCTGTATTATGATGGACCTGGCCCGACTGGTCAGTGAATTCCATGGCAGCTCCGTTTGTATTTACTTACTACATTATTGTAACAGACAAGTATGTTATGGTGAAAAAAAACGTTGATTTTCTTGGTTTTCCGACAATCACATCAAAAAAATACATCGTTTTAGTGGTGTTTTGGAACATACAGATTTTTTAAGATAATTTTAGCTGCGGCCACATTGGAAATCCCCCCCGTAGTAGATATAAATTACATTAACTTATATTTAATTATTTTCATTGGTTTTCTAAATGAAAATACAATAATAATAACTGTTTCTTCTACTTTATATGCGTACCTATAATTTTTTTCTGAATAATGCTACTTCTAGTCTAAATTGCATACTCACAAGCCAAGTATACCCAAAAACTCATCCAGGCCAGAAAAAATCATTTTCTATAATATATGAAAAATGTAATAAGTAGTATCGATTCAAGTACACAGATAACACAAAAATAAAACAAATTATACACGTTAAACTAGCCAAGGATATTTATTATGAAGACTCGAAATCAGATTTTTAAAGATGTTAATGCAGTGATTCTCTAAGCGTGAGCCGTCACCCCTCGGGTGCCACAAGGCACTCCTGCGAACGCGACCCGGTTCAGTTCAGAAGTGGAACACTTCTGCGAATCAGTTCAGTTCCTAAATAACAATCAAAGAGTAAACATTTGAGAAGAATAGTAAACAGATTTAAGACCCCCGCTACCAGAGGAGCGCTCGCTTTGTGTTTTCGTCAAGGAAATTGGAAAGATTTTTATTAAATAAGAAACTGAGTACGAGAGCAAGTTCAAATTTAACGGAAATATCATCAATATGATGATAACTATTTGATTTTAGCTTTCCATCAGTAGCAGCAAACAACGAAGGGAGACCGAAGTGTGTGCTCTGTTTAAAAGTTCCAACGACTGAGTGTATGCTCCGTAAGTAATTTAAAGCGACATCTGAAGACTGATTACTCTGGTTGAAAAATCTCATAAATTCTTTAGTATGAAGTTACAAGATTTACAAAAGCAAAAAAGTGATCAATGATCAGCGATCAGCAAGCCCCCTCCCCGTCACATTAACTTACATATCATTGAAGGTGGCCAACGTTAATTTGATATATTTTTTTTGGTTTTTCATATTTTAGTTTGATGGTTTTTATTATTCAATTTTAATAAATGTGAGGTTTTTCTTAAGTTGCTTTCATTTCTGTGCCTCATTTATGACATGGTTACATATATTTTGACAAGGGCGCTAAGACAAAATACTTAACCTGTAAGAGCGCCGCGGGCTGATAAATTTTGGGAACCGCTTTGTTAATAAATGGGTTTCTATATCTAAAAACAGTAAAAAATGTATTCACCCTCAATACAAGGCACAAATTATCCATATATTTTAGAATGGACCTGTCTCCAGTCTGACCCGGAACACCACTGCTAGATACATTAGAGAAATCGTAAAAATATTATCGTATGGGAGAGCAATCCGTCAACTGTTTGCGGTAGTCAATGATCAAAGCAAGATTCTACGCTGCACCTTCAGTTAAAATAGCTCTACGGAGATAACTATTTAAAAAAAGCAGAAACTAACCTAAAACGGACATCTAATAATGATTGATGAATCACCGACGCATTATGGTATACTCTTCAAAAGGTTTAAATAGACCCTGCGATGGTTAAAACAAAAGAACAGTTTTGTAATTCGGTTATGCCGTGGCCTATACATAACTATGTTTTAATTCGAAGTAAAATTATTACGGTGTTCATTATTACAAGAGAAATGTCAAATGATGCGGCGTGCGCCAGCAAACCGAATCGTTTCCCTAACATTATTTATGCATTAATTTAAAACATCCAGCAACCGAGGCATCGCGGTCGCACAATTAAAAAGTGCCTCAGCATTCCAGAACAATCTTGCCACTAGAAAGCAATCGGACACGAATATTCCAACCACGCGTTAGATCAATACAAGGAACCGGCTTCAAACAAACGCCGAAATGGCGGACGAAACGCCCGAAAATTGCAAATAAAACTGATAAACATGATAGGATATTAATTTACTCACCGAATTCTCCGGAAGGAATCGCAAACCTGCCACAAAACACTTCTAGCGAAAGCAACGAAATTCTGACCTCCGCACGACAAAGTACAGCGACTCCGAAAATGGCGGCGGAAAGCGACGGATGACCATAAATTATAGACAAAGTGGCAGAGTCACGCTCCGGAAGAGACAATATTGCGAAAAATAGAGAATAATATCATTTTAATATATTACGCATCTTACAAAACGTATTTATTACTATAAATAATATAATCGATTAAAGATTACTAAATGTATTAATTGGGCAGTGGACTCAAATGCCTTTTGTCATATAATGGAACTATCGACATTTTCAAATATGTGGATATCGACAATTTAATCAAGTAATTACAACAACAATTCAATACAACAATAATTCTGTAACAAACCAAAAACAGAACATCAGTCAGCAATATTTGGTCAACAAATTGACACATAATGCTACAAAGCAAAATTGCATCACTTCGGTACAAAAAAGAAACCGTTTCGAGCACGTATACAATATTGACCGCGTGACACAACATTGTGAGTGATCTCGGCTTACTTTTAGACAGCGAGATGCTGATTGGTCAGCATGATGGGGCAGCGGTTAATAAGGCATTCAAGGCTCTGAGTTTGGTGTTGTGAGGCTGTACGCTCTTTAGGGGGCCAGACGTATATGAAACATTATACATCGCATAGGTTCGCAGCATACTCGTTTTCCTCCGCAATATGAAACTCCCGTCATGCCGCTCATAGTAACAGCATAATAGTTAAAAAAAAAACAAATAATATTGTTAAAAAATAAACAAAATCAATAGCGTTATGCTATAAAGCCCTAGTTTAGGAAATGTTATGTTTAATTACATATTTCACGTGTAATAGAGATTACAATCGAAAAAAATATGTATAATAATTTATTGCAGCAAACCGACGACATGGCAATATAATAGTTGATAGTATCGATGAAATTCAGCTGGTCGATAAAATTCCTCCTTATTAAATTACTTCTTCGTTTGATTATTTTGCCGCTATTGGAATATCGCTTGTGTTTGAAAAGTAAATTCTCTCAATTTTTATTATTTTTGTGTGAATATGAGTTTTTTGCATCTCCAGGATCAAGTCAATAACCTTTTGGATAAGCAAAAATGTGGTAGAGTTTATTTTCTAGTTTTTTTTCCACATCAAATGTAGGTATGTTGTTTTGATGTCAAAATAATGTTTTGAAACTTTCATTGTAGCTCTTGCCAAAGTTGATGGATTGGAAAAAATGCTCAACGATCGTCGTCAGAAATTTATCGTGCAATCCAATCAGATAAATCAAAAACGAGAGCATATTGAAAAACAGAAAAATCGTATTGATGTATGTTTGTATTATTATGCGTTAACGGGTTTTATTTTGCGTCACAGACTGTGATATTGTCACGGTCTGTGTTTATTATGGTTATCTGAATTCTTGAGTGTCGAATCCTGCTCTGCCCTGCGCTTTTTGGCCAGTTACAGAGAAAACAGTAGACGACCTCTCGGGTGGCAAGACGGGGCGGGGATAGGGTGCGATGTAAGTGAGCAGAGGGGTACATACCGACAAACGCCTATGCTTGTCGTTACGCTGTCTCGGGGCTGTCAAATTTCTCGAATGTTTAATATCTGCGTCGACGGGAAGGGACCTTGCCTGCGACTGGAGGTGTGGCGGCCATATGACGGACTTCAGATTCAACGTATTTCGCTCAAATGCACGGATAACCGCCTGTGGTACAATGTCTAGTAATCGTACTACGATTTGTGGAGCCCTAGGACACGTGACGTCGATCTCTTGGTTTTCAATATTGTTCTAAGAGAAGCTACTGTATGTATACTGTGGTGTAACGTAGGAAGGGCCATATAGTCTGATGCATGCCGTGCGTTTGTCTGTCCATATGTCCGAAGACTTCCCGTGATCTGATCTAGACCAAATTTGGTATGCAGCCTCCCTGGGTGCCCCTAAACACTACTAGTTGGCAGCAAATTCGATCCGATTCGCGCAGGTGCTGCTGCAGATGCTTCCTGGTTTACTTGGCATGGAGGAGGATCTGACTAATTGATAGAGCAAGCATAGCGCATTTGGGTATTTTTGGAATCGTGGTTACGAGAGAAACTTGTTGGAATAGGTTTTAAGCCATTTTGGATGTCAGGGGTTACCAATCACTGGACAGGCCAAAGTTGCCGAAGTAGGTATATTGTTACTTTTCCTGTTATTAAGTTACCCGCTGACTCGGGACGATAATACCATTTCTTTTCATTAATTAGTTTTTATAAAACGTGTGTTTTCCTTTGTTATGTAGAGTATGCGAGTTTCTGTATTCGACATTAATGAATAGAGCGAAACAGGATCAATAGAAAATGTGCTGTGGACATAGTTATGTACTTGCGGGCTTTAAGTATTATATTACTTAATACTTCAATGATTTAACATCTAAAAATGGTGATTTATCAAATTTCTATGGCTTTCATTGTTGGAAATAAGCTCATGTCTGAATAAAAATATGGCAGTAAAAAAGGGTTTTTTTCAATGTTCCTGTTTAGTTTCTAGTACAGAGTTATTTACCCCTTGAAAAGATTGTTGTGATTTTTGGGATTGTCGTGATTTCTCAAACACCATCATTGCTGTCACTGACAAATGTACCACATTTTAATTGAAATAAAAATGGATTATTACCGCGTGTAGTTTCACGCGGTCAAGAGTTCCACGTGATCAAATGTCAGGAAACTATAGTCTGTTAGAATGTAGTTTTCCTGACTTTTCGACAAAGTTTCATTTTCCGTCTTCACAAGGTTACGAGCTGAAGCGGCAACACCCTGGGACACTGTATACAGAAACTCTACACAAACGGACGAATATGTATATGCTGTGATTCACACTGTCATCCTTGCGACTTATGCTCGGTACAAACATCCTCCACAAATACAGCACTCAACCTGCATGACGCTGACTCTTTTGCATAAGAGATCAAACATGTATATAATATCCTGGAAATGAATGGATATAAACCGCATCGCAACCGCCCCACAAAATTCAACGGAAATCCCCAAGCACCAAATTGAGCTTCGGCATTCTTGCCATAGGTCAAATTTCTTGTCCTTTCGCACAAAGCCGTTCTCGTGCATCCATATGCTAGCGGCAATACTGACTCGTGTCCGATTATTAATCTCGCTGAACCCTTTCCCGCTAGCTTGTCATCCTTCTCATTCCCCTGTACTCCACTGTTTTATTTCGCTGGGTCTTAACGATATTATGCAGCTTGGGCTTGATGGCCGCGTTTATGTTATCTTTTGTCGGCTCAATTCACAGTTAACTCCTATCTGGTAGCCTCCTCGAAGAGGGACTTAACCTGCTGAAGCCAAAATGCAGATCTGGGAGAACACCTCGGGCGAACCTAGGCGGTTGTTGTACTGATCGGCGTTTCTGGCCATGCTGCTCAATCGGCAAATAACCAGGGGAGTCAGGAAATGTAGTTTTCCTATGACAGCTGAGGTAGATGATGATCCCGGGTGAGTTTGACTGGAAAGCACTCCTCGGGTCCACGATAAATTCGGGTGACGAATAACCACTTACATCAGGTAGAGACAACGCACGTGAATCCGTGGCCAATATGGAGGATGGAGAAATGCGTCCAAATCTGGCAGCAAGGGAGTGAGGACTGCCCACTGGGTGTCAGTTCCCAGTGCCTCGCTATAAGGCGTTATACTCTTACGGGCTATGATGCTTATTTGGATTTGTGGATTGTACCTATTCGTCCGCAAGTCTTTGCATCTCATCCCACGGAAGAAAGGAAGATCATTGTTGTTATAACTCCCTGGGGAGAAAAGTTCGCCCGTCGCATTGACACCTTCCAACTGTTTCCTTCACTCTATAACGAATATGAATATTTTATTGACTCATAAATAAATGTATACGAGTATCATGGCTTTGGGTGTGGGCGCCTTTGTTAGGTGCGTCGACGCCGTTGAGAGATGTTCAGAGCGGGCGTGAAAAGCTTACCCTTGTGTACGCGGTGAGCCGAGGCAGACGTTGCAGATGCGAAGGTCAGAGAGGGGCCATGGAGTCAGGTAGGCAGTAGTGACGTGCAGTGTATATTTGCTGTGATCTATCAGGCGTAACCCATATCAGGCTGACTGGTCATTAGTCAGACATGTTCTAGTGCAATTGTGGCATTTTAGTCATTATTATTATTGTAATCGTTGATAAACATTATTTTTATATTCTATCTATTTTTTCTATTTAGGAAGTTAGCAGTAAAATAGGCGAGAAACAATGGGAACAAATAAAGGCTTCCCTCGCTGAAATGGTGGAAAAGAATAAAATGGAATTTTATTTGCAACAAATCGAAGATCATAATAGCCACAGCGAGGAGAAAACGGAACCTATAGGTATTTTTCATTTATTTGTTTATTTTAATTTTGGTATTTCTATCTTTGTCTATCCAACCAACCATTACAGATTATACAGACCAACCATACAGAGGTAGCAATAAAGACAGCAAAAATGTAAAAAAGCTATGTACAAATATGAATACGGAAGGGTTTGTTGAGAAAGATAATATTTCACTATTGCCTCCTTAAAGGTGAATAGCGACGGAGCGCAGTTGGCTCCATAATGGGACTGTATGGATAGTAAATGAACACGAATATGAAGAAGACTAATCTAATGGAGCTGAGAGCGTATGATCCAGACAGGATCTGAATAAAGACCAAGACTCAATAAGGGATACATAGGTGAAAAGGGATTATAAAGGACATTATGAAGGAGAGATTTTGCGCCGGCCATTGCATTTGTTACAGTATTTCGTAATGTGGTCAAACTTGTGCAAGTCAAAAACGTATATTAATGCAGAGATTTCATAAGAATTCGAGTTTATCTAGAATACATTCATGAGTATCTAAGTAACAAACACCGACATAGTCTAAAATGGACAATAACGGGTATTACACATGAGATTGTTTTACACCATCTGGTAGAAATTGTCTATCATCACATATAATAAACCCAATGGCCGGGGTCTAATGGGGTCGTTCCGCTCGGGTCTTAATAGCCAACTCTGTCTATCACGATCGGTGCGACTCACAACTCAACACCTATCCGGCAGCCTCCTCGAAGAGAGACGAAACCGGTGAACCCGTTGTGCGTAGCGGCTGATCTGGGGGGTAACCTCGGGCTACCCTAGACGTCTGAGCACTGATAAGTATGCCGACCTTTGCTTAGCAACCATCCTAACGAGGGGCCCTCCACTCTCGGATATATGCGACGATCGACTAGTCTGAGCCGAGTGTATCCAGGTAATGCGGCATATGCACTCGGTGAAAACTTCGGATGGATGGTTGTCTGAAGCACTAGTCGGTCTGTAGCCGAAGTTTGGAAGCGCAGTGCGACCGAAGGAAGCAGGGTTGATTAGATGCGTTAAGCTATATATCCTTTGAAACGATACGTTGGCCGCCCGATTTCGGGTGGCAAACCGAGTAAAGGGCGCATCGGATCCGCGATATATTCCAGCCCCATTGGGCTTGAAAATTCCCAGTGCCTTGCGGCTAGGAATTGTACTCTCACGGGCTGAGGTAAAACTGGATAAGTGGATTGTCTTCGTCCATAAAGTCCTTGCGTTCGTCTCTGGGCGAGAAAACGATAAATTTCGTTATAACGTCCAGGGTCGGCGGGTTCGCCAGTAGCATGTGACACCTTCCAAAAACCCAATGGCCAAAATTAAGTTAGTATTTCTCTGGAATGGTTTGTACAAGTACAAAATCCAATGTACTTGCTCTCATGAATATTTTTCGTTATACACACAGTTGAAAATAATGATAATAAAGAAAAGGCTACGTTCGATAGCAATAATGAAACTCTAATAGAGCATAAAGATGATTTGCTTCGTCAATTGGTGTCCGTCGTGGACGAACAGAATGAGATGGAAGAACGTAAGGCAAGTTGCAAGGCCGAATGTGATATATTAAAGGTAATAGGGATTGTATTTAATTTTGTATTATACACATTATAAAATATTTTAAATTTCTTTTTAATTTTTTTATTAGAAAAGGAATGCCGCTGTTTTGCTTCGTCTGAGGAAAACCTTGCAAGAAGTAGGAAATGTACGACGCCACGTTACCAACCAATACAACGAATCTAAATGAGATTATTTATTCGTGCGAATCTTTCCTTTCTTTCTTTTAAGTATTGTGTAAGTCTTTTCAGTATAAATAAGCATATTTTTTGTTTTTCTGCTGTATGTTAAAATAGTATTGATCAAACAATACATTCTGCCTTGTCATTTTCCTGGGTTGGCATCACCATGGTGATGCTTGTTGAACACTTTCTTATAATTTGACTCAGTCTTCTATAATCTGTGACATTCAAAATGAGTAAAGACATAACTAGACATTTAGAAAGTAAAGTGAACATACCGAAAATGAAACCGCCACCCGACAAACACATGTTTGACAGCATAACTGTTAAATTACACACGGTACAAATTAAAAAGAGGGTAAGATTCTTTAAAAAATATTTTCTTGAAGTCTGTATACTTCCAGTTTATATTTCAGGAAAATGAAAAACAATATGTGAAAATTACGCAACAATCAGAATCTACTTGCTCGTCGGAGTCTTCAGAAGAAGATACTCAAAAGCAGCAATATTACATGGATATATTGAGACAGCGAGCTGATTTAATATTCACCACTCCGATGTTGAAATCTTGGGAAAGTACGATATTATCATTCGTACCAGTAAAGCTAGCGATAGGTTATCCAGCCGTTCTCGAGGGGCTACTGAACGAAGCCAACGCAGAGTGGTTTGATCATCTTCACACACTCAGTATCAAGTCGATCATTCGGGACGCCCCCGGAGCAGAACGGCAAGCGGTCGCTGAGAAACCGTTCAAATACGACGGCAAGACCGAACACCGCCCCAAATTTTTAAAAGTAAGAAAGATCATTGATGCTGAGCTATCGTCAACCGTGTTCCATCCTTTCGTGCGACTAGTCGCTGAGTCATCCTATCGACTATTTCCCCCATATGCGCTCGACTTCTCGGCGTACCGCAAAAAGGGACTGCTGACCATCGATGCTTTAATACTCTTCATCAACGAAGATATAAAGAGTGCAGAGTCGCTTGTGTCGCACGGCTGGTATTCGCGCATATGCAAATGGCTAAAGAAACCGAAGTGTCTCGACAACTTGACGCTCAAACGCAAATTAAAATTTGTGAAGTGCGCACCGATGGCGGTGTCGCTCATGATAACCGAGCTCATGCTTAGGTCGATTGATCACACCGTGGAAGCGGTTGGCAATTTTGAGAAAATTCCTATGCTGAAAATGGTATTGAGTTATTCTAATGATGAGTTTGTTCTGCAGCCGACCATTGATGATGTATGTACGATGTATTTAGATGTTATTAAAAAGATTACTTTGGAAATTGGTCAAAACTTGATGCCGTTGGAGCATTGGTTAAATGTGCCGTACGACTTTGATCGCATACCAGTTGTCTTCAATAAATGGGCTTATGATAATGCACTAGAACAGGTGCAAACAAACTTGGACTGTACTTTTCTACCCGTTAAGATCTATGTCGACAATCTGAGGCTGAAATATTCTACTCTGTACGGCAAGAGCGCCAGAGAGAAAGTCGAGCAATACCTCGTTGAGGGTCACAATTTTGATGAATCTTGCGAAATGATTGCTTATATCCGAGGAGTCGACGAGGAGCTGACGGGCGTGCTCGAGAATGAATACTTCGATGTCGGTAGAATTAATTTGAGCAACGCTATATCCGGACTCAAGCAGTGTGCTTCCGAGTTTATTCGAAAAATTCTGGAGGGAATGTGTCTTACACATTGGCGGGAGAATAAGGCGATTTGTGCAGTGTTTGAGGAGATTGCGGGAAGGGCGTCCGCAGTTCCGAGGAACTCGACTGAATTGGTCCGACAAGGGGAATATTGTGCACATGCTCGTTCCGTTCTACTCGATGAGCTGAGAGGCAGAATTTCTCAGTCGTTGATCTCGATGGGTAGATTGATCGATATGACCTCTTTGAGCCGAGAGCATGTGGAGCTAAACTCGGCGACAGTTAATTGGTTGGAGGACATTGCACCGATACTGGCGAAGCACGTAGAGGCTTTTGAAGGGCACAAAGCGGATATGGAGGAGAATCTCATGAAGAGGATTACACGTCTGAATGAAGATACAGTTGCGTTGCTACCATATCTGCCTCTTCTGGATGATATGGATAATATTGATGGAACGTTTGAATATTTAGCGGATATTAGAAAGCTAGCATTCCGACTTAGAGAATGCGACGACAAAGTGAAAGCTATCAATGATGAAGAGGCTATTTTTAAGTTTCCTCTGTCGCGTTACGCAGAGCTTGAAGAAGTGAAGGGGTATATTTTGCCATTTTATAATTTGATGTATTCGGTGCATCGATGGCGGCGAAGTTTCCATTCATGGATGGATGGGCCGTTCGAGCGGCTAGAGAGGGATGTCGTTGAGCGCGACCACGCGCGCTACCTTCGTGATTTCAGCAACACGCTACGCGATTATAAGAGTATGATAAAACAGCAGATTGCGGATGGGGTCCAACGGCGGTTTAAGGGGTTGGTTGAGGACCCAGATCCGATGAATCTGCCCGCACCGATGAAGCTGTGCGCGCAGGCGATCGCTGAGATCGAGGCGTGGCGCCCTAACGTGAGGCTGTGCCGTGTCATGTGCAACCCGGCGCTCGAACAGCGCCACTGGGACGAAATGTCCGGAGTCACCGGCGTGGATCTAACCCCCGACGCGGGTACGACGCTACGTAAACTCATCGACGGCGACCTCTGGAAGAACCTCGACCACTACGAAGTGATCAGCGTGGGCGCCACTAAAGAGCTCCAACTCGTAGGCGAGCTCGATGCGATGATCGCGGAATGGGACGACGTGTGCTTTCAAACGCGCCAACACGGACATACAGGCATCTCCATCCTCACTCGATTAGATGACATTCGACTAATCCTCGACGATCAGCTGGTCAAAACCATCGCGATGCGCGGCTCCGCATTCGTTAAACCGTTCAGCGGACGCGTGCAAAACTGGTACGAGAAGATCGTTCGCGTCAATAGACTGATCGAAGAATGGTCTTCGATGCAGGCACACTGGCTTTATTTCCTACCGATATTTTCTTCAAAAGAAATCGCCGTGCAAATTCCCGACGAAGATATGCTCTTTCGCGCGGTGGACGAGAATTATCGAGCATCGATGCTAATAATAAAAAATCAACCCCGGGTTATCCAATCTGCGAGCCGAGACGGCCTCCTCGAGACGATTCGCGGCTGCTCCGAATGGCTACAAGAGATCAGAATCGGTTTCAACGTTTATCTCGAAAGCAAACGCGTCCATTTTCCCCGTTTCTTTTTCCTATCGAACGATGAAATGTTTGAAATATTATCGCAGACTGAAGACCCGTCGAAAGTTCGACCGCATTTGGCGAAATGTTTCGAAGGAATATGCGACTTGGAATTCGACGATTCGAGTGCTATAATAGCTATGATGAGTGGAGAAGGTGAAAATGTGGCATTTTTGAAAGTGGTAAATACGGCGGATGCGTACGGTTCCGTTGAGAAGTGGCTTTTGAAAGTCGAAGAGCAAATGCGGCTAGCGGTTAAAAGTCGTATCGAGGCCGCGTATTTGGAGTGCGCGACGTTGCCCAGAGAGGAGTGGATCTTAGAGCGAGAGGGAATGATCGTGTTATGCGTATCGCAAATCTTTTGGGCTCTTGACGTCACCCGCTCTCTTGACTCGAACGACGTATCTGAATTGCAAAATTACTACAAAATATTAGTGGAACAAATCAATGAAGTCATAAAATTGATACGTTTGCCGAATTTGAAGAAGGTTGTACGATCTAAGCTAAGATCTCTGATTGCGATCGACGTGCATGCAAAAGACGTCTTGCGAGATCTGATAGATCGAGGCATCTCGCGAGTTTCGGATTTCATGTGGTCTTCCACGCTCAGATACTACTGGGAGGATGACAATTGCTCGGTGAAGATGATAAACGCGGTGATTGCATACGCGTACGAATATTCAGGCGGAGAAGGGCGGCTGGCGATTACGCCGCTCACGAACCGCTGTCGGCGAACGCTGATAAGCGCCCACCGACTACACCTATGTGGAGCGCTCGAGGGCCCGGCCGGCTCCGGGAAGACGGAGACTGCCAAAGACTTAGCGAGGGCGCTCGCCATCTACTGTGTCGTCTTCAACTGCTCCGGTGAGCTGGACTACGCAACGACGGGCAAGTTCCTGAAGGGCCTCGCTTCTTCCGGAGCTTGGCTCTGCTTCGACGAATTCAACCGCATCCAAGTCGAGGTTCTCTCTGTGATGGCGCAGCAACTCTCGGTTATAGCCCAGGCCGTCAGACAAAAATCATCCACTTTCTCGTTCGATGGCACTCCACTCGAATTAAAACCGAACTGCTACCTTTGCATAACGTTGTACGCCGGCTATGTCGGCCGCACGGAATTACCTGAAAACTTACGAGTACTATTTAGAACAGTGGCGATGATGGTGCCAGATTACGCCGCTATCGGCGAAATTTCATTATATGCATACGGATTCTCAGAAGCTCGAATATTATCTGCGAAAATCATCGCCGCTTTTAGATTCTGCTCCCAATTGTTATCGAGCCAGAATCACTACGACTACGGAATGCGCGCTGTGAAAGCCGTGCTAAAAGCAGCTGGTTATCTAAAAACGCTACATCCCGATGAGAACGAAGATGGCATTATATTGAGAGCGATAAAAGACGCAAACTCTTCGAAATTTCTTTCCAGAGACCTACCGCTATTCGAAGGTATACTTTTAGACCTATTTCCGGATGCCGCCCGAAGTAGTCTCGCGGAACCACAATCCCATTTGATACTTGAGGCTTTGAAGTCAGCTTGCGAGAAAATGAATCTCCGAACTGTTGACTCTTTTATCACGAAGGTTATTCAGACGTACGAGGTGATGTTAGCAAGGCATGGATTTATGATCGTTGGGGATCCTTGCTCTGGGAAATCGTCAACCCTGAAAGTACTGGCGAAAGCACTGGAAGCGATCGGTCATAATAAAGTGATATTAAAGGTGCTGAACCCGAAAGCAGTAAATATGGCGCAATTATACGGAGAGGTTGACCCTCATACTTCGGAGTGGTCTGATGGCATAGTGGCGGACATCTTCCGTGGCTTCACGGCTGATGACAGCGATGACTGGAAGTGGATCGTATTCGATGGACCAGTTGACGCCGCTTGGATTGAAAATCTAAACACTACGCTTGACGACAACAGGAAGCTGTGTCTCGCCTCGAGCGAAGTCATCTCGATGGGTCGTTCTATGTCGGCGATTTTTGAGACGACCGACTTGGCTCAGGCTTCCCCGGCGACCGTCTCTCGCTGCGGCATTGTTTACATGGAGTCTCAAGCGCTCGGCTACCGGCCCTTCTGCGAGTCCTGGGTCGCTACATGTGATGCCTCTTGGAGAGAAGGCAACGAGGAATCTATGCTTGATCTATGCGATTGGTTGTTTCCTCCCGCGTTGCTCTTTGTGAGAAATCATTGTCATCATTTAGTCACCGCTGGAGAAATGAATCTTCTCTTCAGCGCCCTCGGGCTGATTGCGATGTGCATGGATGACGCCGTTTTAGGTGAGGAGGATTTAAGGTACGCCAAGACTTGGATTCAAGCATCATTTGCGTTTGGGTTACTTTGGGGCATCGGAGGTACTCTCGACGGCGATTCCCGGCTTAAATTCGAAGAATATCTGAAAGAGTTTTGGAGAGGAGAGCGGCCTGTCTCGGACCGCATGGAGAAAATCGAGATAACGGTACCGCAAGAGGGACAGCTCTTCGACTACTACTATCTGTTCAAGGGTAAGGGACTGTGGAAATATTGGCCGGAAGTGGCCAAACAGACAAAAATCATTCCCACGGATAATCTGCAGCGGACGGTCATTCCGACCGTCGATACCGTTAAGTATATGCACTTGCTAGATACGCACATTCGGCATAACCGCGCCATTCTCCTGATAGGACCAACCGCTACAGGAAAGAGCTTCTGCATTCGAAACCACCTGACGACTAAACTGTCTTCGGACAAGTACAGCGCTGCCTCCGTAGAGTTTACATCGACGACTTCTACAGACCAAGCGCGAGACCTAATTCTGTCGAAACTGTACAAGCGCAGCAAGAACGAGTACGGGCCACTGAAGGGCAAGCATGCTGTCATATTCGTCGATGACTTAAATATGCCAGCGAAAGACGCGTTCGGCGCTCAGCCACCGCTGGAGTTGCTTCGCCTCTTCTTCGACAAAGGCTACTGGTACGACCCGAAAAACGTCACACCCGCTGACATAGTGGACACGATGTTCGTCGGGGCTGTCGCGCCCGCCGGCGGCAGCCGCCAACTCATCCACCCGAGGACGCTCAGGCATTTCGCTATCTATTCGATTAACGAATTTTCACAAGAGACCATCACCAGGATATTCACGAACATATTACAGATAGGCATGAAAAGAAACGGAATAGGTCAGGAAAATGTTCAGCTTATGACGTGCATGGTTTCCGGGACGCTGGACGTTTATCAGTGGGCGACGAAGGAGGTAAGGGCGACCCCCTCCAAGCCACATTACGCATTTAATATGCGTGACGTAAGCCGCGTCGTGCAGGGCTGCTGTTTAATCAAGAAGGAGTCAGTCGACGGAAAAAAAGCGCTCGTTAAGCTGTGGATCCACGAAGTGCTTCGAGTATTCTACGACCGCCTCGCCGACGAACGTGATAGAAATATCCTCTTTGACATTGTACGAAGATGTACTATTGAAAATTTTAAAGAATCGTTTGAGGTCATTCTCGAGGCATACCGTACTGACGACGGCGCGGGCGTCGTTACAGAGGAAAGCGTCAAAGGACTTATATTTTGCGCTTGTATGGATCGCGAAGCTACGGTTGAAACTCGAAGATACGAGGAGATTCCGAGCATCGAAGCTTTTCGGACCGTTGCAGCTGTTAGTTTGGACGAATATAATTCATTACACAAAGCGAACGTAAACATAGTTTTGTTCGACTATGCGTTGGAGCACTTGTCGAGGGTGTGTCGCGTTGCGGCGATGTCAGGTGGAAACGCGCTGCTAGTAGGCGTGGGTGGATCAGGAAGACGGTCGGTGGCCCGTCTCGCCGCTTTTGTTTCAGATCAGCCAGTCTTTCAACCGGAAGTCACGAAATTTTACGAAATCACCGACTGGCGCGAAGATCTTAAAAAGACATTGAAATGTGCGGGTGCCCTTGCCAGAGATACCGCGTTTCTCTTTGGCGACACTCAAATTAAGGAGGAGCTTTTTGTAGAAAACATTAACAGCCTGCTGAACTCGGGGGAAGTGCCGAATCTGTTCAGCATTGACGAGAAACAAGAAATTTTAGAATATGTTCGTCTCGCTGCTCAGAACGGGAATAGAAATTTGGATATCACCGCTGTGGATGTGTTCGCATTTTTTATAGGTCGCTGCAAGGAGAAACTTCACATGTCGCTGTGCTTTAGTCCAGTTGGTGAGTCGTTCCGCACACGGCTTCGACTTTATCCCTCCCTCGTCGACTGTTGCACCGTGGACTGGTTCGAAGGTTGGCCAGAGGACGCGCTCGCAAAAGTCGCTCAGCATTATGTCGGTCTCGTGGACATTTCGCCCGAGCACAGATTGTCCGCAGTTTCCGCGTTCAAGCATTTTCACGCATATGCCGGCCAAATATCAAAAGAATTTTACGAACAGCTCGGAAGGAGAACCTACGTGACACCTGCTCTTTACGTCGATTTGATCAATTCTTTCGCCATACTGATGAATGGTAAGCAGGAACAGTTGAAATTGGCGAAGCTGCGTTATACGAACGGGCTGAGTAAGTTGAGCGAGGCGGCCGAGGCGGTTGAGCTGATGCAGGCTGAGCTGAACGAGCTCAAACCGCAGCTGATCGTGATGGCGGAGCGGTCGGCCGGCATGATGAGCGAGATTCAGAGCGAGACGATCGAGGCAGATGCAGCCGCAGCGCAGGTGCGTGAAGATCAGAAGGCGGCGAATGTGCAGGCGGCGGCCGCGCAAGGGCTGAAAGCCGAGTGCGAGGCAGACCTCGCGCTCGCCCTACCCATCCTCGAGGACGCAATCGCCGCGCTTAATACGCTCAAGCCCACCGACATCACCCTCGTCAAGTCGATGAAGAACCCGCCGGCGGCTATAAAACTCGTCATGGCGGCGGTTTGCGTAATCAAGAGCGTGCCGCCCGACCGCATCCCAGATCCTAATAACCCGGGCAAGAAGATGCTAGACTTCTGGGGGCCGAGCAAGCGCATTCTCGGGGACATGCAATTCCTTCAAAGCCTCAAAGATTTCGATAAGGACAACATTCCCGTGACTGTAATGGCGAAGATAAGAAAGGACTACTTACCTCACAAGGATTTCAAACCGCACGTGATCGCGAAGGCGTCGACCGCAGCGGAAGGACTGTGTAAATGGATCATCGCTATGGATATGTACGATGCTGTAGCTAAAGTGGTCGCACCGAAGAAGGCTAAACTGGAAAGCGCCGAGCGGGAGTTCGCGGCAACTATGAAAATTCTCGACGAGAAGAAAGCCATGGTGGCGCGGCTCGAACGACGCGTAAGGGACTTGCACGCCGCTCTCGACGAAGCCAACCTCAAGAAGAAGAAATTGCAGGACGACGTCGAACTGTGCGTCGGCAAGCTACAGCGCGCCGAGAAGCTAATCGGCGGCCTCGGCGGAGAGAAGTCGCGCTGGACCGCCGCCGAACAAAACCTACAGATACTCTTCGATCGCCTTCCTGGAGACATTTTGATCTCTTGCGGAATTATCTCGTACTTGGCGCCATACACTGCGCCTTATAGAGCCTCTGCGCTCGAAAATTGGAAAGAGTTCATTATCAATTGCAATATCCCGCATTCCCCGGACTTTGATTTCACTCAGGTTCTCGGCTCGACTATAAAGATTCAAAATTGGCAAATAGCGGGTTTACCGAGAGATCGCATGTCGACAGAGAACGCTGTGATACTGGACAATTCGGCTAGGTCATCTGTCATGGTGGATCCGCAGGGGCAGGCGAATAGATGGCTGAAAGCAACTGAAAGGAACAATGGGCTGAATGTCATCAAATTCGGAGACTGCGACTACATGCGAACGATCGAAAAGTGTCTACGCACCGGCGATCCTGTCCTTATAGAATGCGTTCTCGAAGAGATCGAGGCGACTCTCGATCCGATACTCGCAAAAAATGTGTTTAGTCAGTCTGGGAAAGAATACATCGCGCTCGGCGATGAGGCGATCGAATTCGATAAGCGCTTTCGATTGTACATGACGTCGAAATTGAGAAATCCGCATTACATGCCGGAGGTGTTCAACAAGGTGACCGTAATAAATTTTTCATTGACACGGGATGGTCTAGAGGCGCAGCTGCTCGCGATCGCCGTGTCCAAAGAGCGTCCCGATCTACAGGCGAAGCTCGATGCGTCGATCGCCGAGAGTGCAGACAATGAGGCAGCGCTTAAGAGCATCGAGGATGGCATCCTGCAGACGCTGCACGAAACTGAAGGGGACATCCTCGAGAACGAAAGCGCCATAGAGGTCTTGGACTCTTCCAAATCATTGGCGAATTCGATTGCCGAGAAGCAAAGGGCCGCAAAGCAGACGCAGACGACGATTGAGATATTTAGGCTAGGCTACCGGCCGATCGCCGTGCACTCTGCGGTGCTCTATTATTGCTTGACGGAGCTACCGAACGTCGATCCCATGTATCAGTTTTCACTCGCTTGGTTCGTGGATTTGTTCGTCCGTTCGATCGAATCCGCCAACAAATCGAAAGAGCTGGCGCGGCGGCTCCGCTTTTTAAACGAAGCATTTACCTACAATTTATACTGCAACGTTTGCAGATCCCTTTTCGAAAAGGATAAAATTATGTTTTCATTTTTGATGTGTTTGAAAATTATGCTCGCCTGTAGCGAGATGAACAACGACGAATTAAAATTTATGATAAGGGCTACTCCAATAGATAGCGAAATGAAGCAAATTCAGCCAAGCTGGTTATCCGAACATTCTTGGAAAGCACTATGCGAACTAGAAGTGTTGGAACCTTTTAAAGGTTTCTGTGATTCATTTGCGAGAGACGCGATTGCTTGGAAGGAAGCTCACGATTCTCCTCAACCTCACCTCGTGAAGATTCCAGAACCGTGGAGAAGTCGCCTGACAGATTTTCAGAAGTTGCTCATCGCAAAGGCCCTGAGGCCGGATAAATTGTCCGCCGCTATTTTGAGATTCGTTGAAATCCGTATGGGCATAAAATACGTGAGTCCACCTCCATTCGATATCGTGAAAGCGCACGCCGACTCGAACTGTCTCATTCCGCTGATATTTATACTGTGTCCAGGTTCTGATCCGATGGGAACTCTTATGAGATACTGTGAGATTGCTGGTTTTAAGAAGAAGTTCCGCGCTTTATCGCTGGGACAAGGTCAGGGGGCACTCGCTTGCGCTACCATCGAGAAGGCGCGCCGCGACGGCGAATGGGTCTGTCTACAGAACTGCCACCTGGCGACGCAGTGGCTCACCGTTTTAGAGAGGATCATTGAAAGCTTGGACGTCTCCAATACGGATTTGAGTTTCAGGCTGTGGCTTACCAGCTACCCGTCCGATCAATTCCCTCAGTCAATATCGCAGATTTCAATCAAAATGACGGACGAACCGTCAGTTGGCTTGCGCAATGGTTTATGCCGCTCATACGCGTCGGAACCTGTCAAAGAAACAGAATTTTTCGAAGGGTGTCCGGGGAAAGACAAGGAATTTAGTAAGCTGCTTTATGGGTTGTGTTTTTTTGACGCAATCGTCCGAGAAAGAAGGAGATTTGGCGCTCTCGGTTGGAACGTGGATTACAGCTTCGACTATTCCGATTTTCAGATATCAGCATTGCAACTGCGAATGTTCCTCAACGATTATGATGATATTCAGTACGACGCGTTAAATTATTTGACAGGGGAGTGTAATTACGGCGGTCGCGTGACCGATGAGTGGGACCGCAGGCTAATCGTCACGTTGCTGAGAGATTTTCTCAACGAACGAGTGGTTTCGGATGGAGGGTACGCGTTTTGTGATGTTGATGGGTGTTACGGTTTGCCACGGAGGTGCGGCTACGCCGACTACGTGAAATTTGTGGAGGATTTGCCGGCGCAGGCGCCGATTGAAGTTTACGGGCTGCATGCAAACGCGGGGATTGCGAGAGACATGCGCACTTCGACGGATTTGCTGGAGCGTTTTTCGCTCGTGGAGGGTGGCGGAGAAATCGCGGTCGCATCCAGCGACGATGACTCACTGCTCGATCTCTGCGAAAGAATTCTCGCCAAGATTCCGGAAGATTTTGACATTCGAGGGGAAGCGGTTCTACAGCTGGAGATGGAGCGATTTAATCAGTTGACGGCGGAGATTAAACACTCGTTGGGAGAGTTGATAGAAGCGGCGAGAGGGACTGTTCCGATGTCGCCGATGCTCGAAGCGCAAGCCGCGAGTATGCTCCGCGGAAACATCCCCGAAAGATGGGTGAGAGTGTCCTATCCGAGCTTGAAGCCTCTCTTTAGCTATGTGAGCGATCTTACTGAGCGGCTGCGAGCCATCGCCGACTGGGCTGCCAACGGGACACTACCCTATTTTTGGCTGTCGGGTCTGTTTTGCCCTCGAGCGTTTTTTACGTCTGTTGCTCAGGACTACGCGCATAAAAATCGAATTCCTTTAGATTGCCTCACGTTCGACTTCGAGATCTTGGACTGTGATTCCGCGGAAGCAGCTCCGGAAGTCGGTGTTTACTTCGGTGGTCTTTTCGCGGACGGAGCTCGATGGGACCGCGTTTCCAAGCTTATCGCCGAACAGTTTCCAAAGGTTCTTTACGAACCGATGCCCCTCATTTGGGCATTTCCCATGAAGGTGAACGATTTTGGAGATGGAAATCGTTATACGTGTCCGGTTTACGCGACTCTCAACCGTAGAGGTATACTCTCAACCTCCGGACGCTCATCCAACTATATTCTAACAGTTATGTTGCCTTCCGATAAACCTTCCGCGCACTGGATCAAAAGAAGTTTCGCATTAATACTACAATTAAACGCTTAACGGTTTCAGTCATTTTATTCAATAAGTGATATTATATGCAAATATTTACATTGAGATCATTATGTTGTACTTAATAATAATTACATTTTTTTTTAATATTTCATTTAGTCTTCATCTCCATTATCCTCGATTAATTCCATCTGAAAAACCATCCAGAAATTAAATAGGTGGGTTATTACAGAAAACACAGGCGTATCATTTGATTAAAAGGCTTACATTCCCTTGTTCCTGATTCTTAAGCAACTCTAAATCCTCTTTGGTCTTTCGATGGAAGAATCCAAACTGAAAAAATTTTTGTTATGAATTAACTGTTGAAGTTCGCAATAGTAAAAAAGGCATACCTTATAGAGAGCCCAGCTAATAGTGAGTAGTAGAAGAATACCACAGATCAATGAGACTGCGATCAACCAAGCTGGGACGGATGACTGCATGGATGCTTGAAGCACAAACACCGAAGATAATTCGGTTGTCGCTCGCCATCTGGGTAAAAATAAATATTCATCAGATAGTTCGAAATAGGCCTAAAGAATCGATTGTACTGGTTAGGTACCTACTTACATTCTTTCATCTTTGGGTTCCACAATCACGTGTGTCGTTACTACAACGCTTGTATGACCACTGAAGAGCGTCGCTACAGAAAAAAATAGTGGTTAGACGTGGTTTAATTGTTACAAAATGAATGCCTAATTAGTTTGGATGTATTGGCGGTTTTGTTGAGCTGTTAATTTATGATCGAGTCACTGATCGTTGCCCATCCTTACAATATTTTTTTTAGGCAGCGTCCAGCTCTACCGTCACTGTGTGCCTTATGCCAATCCAAGATAATGTAATTGATGCCAGTCTCCAAGAACAAGGCGAAAAGGTACTCCACCTTGCAGCCGGGGATAGCACAGAAACCATGGAGTCATTAGCAAATTGCGCATTGGCCACAGCTGCACCCCCGCACACCTTCATAAGATTCACGTCCTCCCGTCCCCCCAATGTGATTGCGGTTATGCAGTCTGCTCTGCTGACCACCTTTTCTTTAGCTGCCCACTTAACAATAATTATCCCAATTTCGTTTCGGACCTTACGGACCTCAAAATCCAGCTCCCATTGTGTTTAGACTATCTCCTCTCCCTTAACTCTCCAAAAGTCATTAAAATCCTCTGTAAATTCATCTCCCTCAATCGCATATCCCTGTAGTAATTGTATCTTGTATCTTGTTTAGCATGTAAGATAAAATGTCAATTTTTCTATTTTATACTAATAAACGGTTACTGGGGTGCCGGCG
>JAOPUG010000053.1:22261619-22276602 GCA_027564375.1 Micropterix facetella | reverse complement strand
TATATCTACCCATAGGGCCTGAAAATCATATCGTACATATAATATTTAATAAAGCCTAACATTTCAGATATTTAAGTCAGATAAATTACCAATTAGATATTATATATGTATAATTCAATCATAATTATCTAACAATGTATATAACAATCTGGCTATTCAATATTTTGAGTTTTTTGTATTTAGTAACATTTTGGTGTACAAAGCTGAGGTTATTATTTTACTATTTGATAATATCAACTGTGGAAAAATATATAAACTCTTCAAGTATAAATTGTATTTTCCATAAGTACCTTTTTTAATGCTCTTTTAAAAATAGATTCATTTTCAATATAGTTAATATATAAAGGTAGCATATTATTAAAAAAATATGGACCAGTGTATTCAGTATATTGTCTCATTGCTACTAATTTGGCATTGGTAATATTCAATGTGATTTATTTCTTGTATTTTTGTTGTAAATATCTAAACGTTTAACTTGTTGGCCCCTTTTCTTATATAAATCATTTAATATATTGAAAATTTACAATGATATTATTGTGGGGATCTCCAGCTGTTTGAAATTATTTCTGCAAGATTCGTCCCATTCCAAATTTGCTATTATAAGGATTACCCTTTTTTGCAATTAGAATATGGATTCTGTATGGCACGCATAACAATTTCCCCAAGTGGTAATAGCGTAACTTAAAATACATTCAAAATAACTAAAGTAAACATCTCTAGTCTGGACTTCATTTAGCATTTTTATTATTATTCATAATGCATAACATGCCCAACTTAATTTGCCCTCGAGGTTCTCACAGTGAAAATTCTATTTTAGATATTCATCTACATCTAATCAGTTGACATATAAAGTGGAAATCGCATATCCATGACCTCTGCAATTCACTCTCTTCTGCGGTATATGCTGTATGTAGAATAAAACATCTTGCTGGAGTATTGGGTGCAATATCTGCATACCATGCCTGTTTTCACTCCTAGTTATCATATGGCATTATACTATGGGGAAATTCTACTGATTGTATAATTTTTGTCCTGCAGAAGCAAGAAGTTCGAGCAAAGGCGAGTGTAAAACGATATTCACACTGCGCTCCCTATTTTAATAAATTTAAAATACTCTATAAATATATCCTGCGTTGCTTGGTCTACAACAAAAAAAAATGTGGTCAACCGCGAGTTAAGTGAGGATCACCACCTACAAGAAACTTGTTACCGTCATAATGAAGTGCTTCCTCAAGCAGGTTTAAGAATCTTGTAACTACTCTACTTTTACACTTTTTAACAGCCTTCCACTCGCAACAATACATCTCGATTTAAACCCGTTTCGATTATTAATACAGGAAAATTAGTTTCTACATGCTCCCTATAAATTAGACGAATTCTATATGTATATGGAAACCTTAACGATCTAGGTATGGTGGTAACTAGATGACCTCATTCTTCAATTTTTACGTAGCCCTTTAATTATTATATTATTAACCTTTTGTGTGCCGGCTGGCCGTGCGTTAGTGGTTGGGTTCGCGGCCGTGAACAATTTCAAGATCTCCGCCTTGCGAATCATTCGAATTTACATAAGTCTTTATTGATGGTCATTTTATATACTTTTTATTATTATAAATAATGTTTCAATACTAAATTTGCCAACGAAACACGGCCATTATGACAACTACCGGGATAATCAGTTATATGCCTATATTTTTATATATTTGTGATCTATTTACATCAATATTATAATGAACTTTAGTTAAATAAAAAATGCACCTACCTTTTCCGATTTTCGATCTAATATCACAAACACGGCACATGTTTACGCACGTCCGCAGCGGGCGACACACTACAAAATATGATTACTCACATCTCTATTCATATTATTCATTGATGCAGTAGTTCAGATCAGTTGGTTCTTGGACAAGGCATTATATTCAGTATTACTTTACAGAGAGCGCATATTATAATCCAAATCTTGCAAATATAGCCGACCGTTCCCGGGTACACGGCGTCGGCGTTACTAGTAGTTTGCCGTACCCTATAGGGTACACGGCACAGAAGAGGTTAATGCGAAATAATTATTTCATCTCATTTTTGCGAACTGCATATAGGTCACCGACTCTTATTTTGTTAGGATTATTTAAAATGTCACTTTTTGGAATATTTTGAAAATTATCAATATGTATTTTTTAATGATGGTAACACTTCCATTTTATTTTACTTTGATTATTTTTGTCTTGATAACCTACCTACTTCCTTTTCCATTTTGTTTAATATTGTTCAACTTTAACTCTGATTTAACTGATTATTTAAGTCTTACCTCAACATTTTATACATAACATTGTAACTTCGCTATTTTCTTCTTGGAGAATCCAGCTATTAATCTAAAGATCATTTAATTACTGCATAATCTTTCTGAATTAGGAAAGTTATTATTTTTTATTAGTCAAAAGAAGTACCAGTAGATTAGTAGATAGTAAAAATCATATGAACTACCTCAACATTGTCCAGGTCCATATTCATATCCTCATCCTCACTTATTTCATCAGCAATTTCATCAGGTTTATTGGGCACTGGCTGCGTCTCCGCTTGATCTTTTGTAGCTGCATCAATAGCCTAAAAAGATATTATTAATATATGAAAATTCTTTTCTCTATCACCACAGTACCTCGCCCACTTCTTGTTTGGTAAAGTTAAATAAACAAACTAATCCCCTCACCTGAACGTCCATTTTCTTAGCTTGTTTGATATGCTGGTACATATCGGCCTCGATGTTACCCTGCTCCTCTTCTTCGGCGGCCTCACTCTGATCATCTTTCTCTTTCGAATCGTCATTTTGGATATTGAGCGACTTCAACTTCTTCTGAATGGGTTCCGATGTTTCACCTTGGATGTGTTAAAACGCTTGTTAAAATTCATGGATATAATACATCACAATAAAGCTTTTTTATTTTTCCCACATTTTTACATTGTGTCATGAACTCTTATACATACATAAATATAATTTCACTTTTTTTACCCATTTTACTGTGAGACACATTCGTGGGTCCGGACTGCTCCAGACTCTCACGTCTTCTGCCTCTAAATATTCTTGTACAAGTGCTACCGGCTACTCCGCTTATTGTATCTTCCTATCATGCACTGCCTTCCTATCGGATATTTGTAATCTCTCGGGTGTCAAGCCAGTAATACTTTCAACCTTCGTTCGTGCAGACGAACATTTCAGCAGCGTGTCCCAGTTTTTCACTTTTGTCTTCGCCCTGTATTCAATGTTTCTTTTTCTTTAGAAAATGTTGCAGCCAAGAATGTTAAAGCCAAGTGATCATCTTTTTTAAATCCTAATCTAATCCAATCCATCTTTTCTAATCCAAATTCTAAAAGCCACTTTGATTGCCTTGACGGTTGCTTGCTGCTCGTATTGACACAACCACAGGGGATCTGATCTGATGGAGTATCTTGGTGAGATGCCTTTGTGCAAAAGCAGTTCTTCTACTGAGCAGGGGTATAAAGTAGTCACATTTCTAAGAATCACTGAACGGGTACTAGACTACGTAGTATGGCGCTGTCAATCTCGTTAAGTGTGGTGAAGGATAAGGTTTCAATGGTCAAAATGCCATGGTTGGGTAAACAATAAGGTTTCATCGTGGAGGCTTATTTCAAACGCGACTTTCTGCAAGAGATGTTATCCAGTTGACTGATTTCCTTATGAGAAACCATTCAATAGCCCCTCGCTCCCCTGATTTCAGCCCCTCTAACTCAAGGCAGTGGTTTTTAAACATCGTCCTCGAACCCTACAAAAACTCAAGGAGGCAATTCATGAGGAAATCATTTGGACGATATCTGCCCACAGAAGCCTTTTTAATTATATAATTTTCAAAACTTAAACAAAAAAAAACTTATTATATGTACCTGCGTTGAATAAATAAAAAGTTTTTTCCATAACTTGTACTGTTTCATTTAAATTCACTTCGCTTTAGTGTAACAAGCAGATAAAAGCTGGCGAATAGCAAACTTCTTGAATTCGGTGAATGAGCAGATCAGAGCTGTAGCAGAATGGTTTCATAGAAATTACCTTACTAATGAATTTCTGTGCCTTCAGCACAGGTTTAATTGCCACATTCGACGTACCCCCTCTCCTCCCCCCATGTCAATATGAAATACATTACAAGATTCTTTGACAGTATGCTGTATATCATTTTTAAGGAGGCTTATCCTAGCAATTACAGAGTGCCTTATACATAGGTCACACTGAAAGTTTCCGGAACTGGCCACTTACAGAAATTATTTTTGGATAGTAATTGCATTTGTAAATAGAACCTCTGTAGAATAAAGTTTGTTTCATCTATACATTTTTTTCCATTGTGGTGTCAATTTAAAAATTGCACGTCTGCATGACGATGGGTTTAACTCAATCAATGTCAATCTCAGTGAGGAATTTGTGAAGGTCCGCCCGTCCACCGCAGTCAACAAAAAAAAAAACAATGCTGTGCACCGTATGTTCAAAACAGACAGGCATGTGACCTACCATGAAAATCGAGCATCCTTAGGCATAGCAATGAGTCAGGTACAATTAATATTACACAAACATTTGGCTGTGAGAAAGCTGTGCTCACGGTGGATCCCACATTATTTGGTGCATGTGGTGCAATGCCATGCTTACGAGATTCAATGAAGGGGCGTCAAATTTGGTGTGGAACATAGTATCAAGTGACGAAACATGGATTTACAGCTATGACTATTTGGGTCTTTAAGACGAGCCGAACCGAACCAAAGCGGCGCGCATGTAAAGTGCCGTGAAGCGAATGATTGTTTCTTTTTTTAAGAAAACTAGATAAGTCGCTGCTGTTGCTTTGGAGAATTATCGTACCCTAAATGCTGATTAGTATACGACCATTTCCTTGCCGGAAGGTATTTATTTATTGACGAACTCTGTAGAAGCAACCGTAAACACTGCATCATGACTTCTTCTTGTTTGTAACATGTTTCCAAGGTCACCACAGAGGTATGGAATATATGTTTATACATGTATAAAAATGTATGGAGAATATTTTAGGAAACAATAAATAAATTTTGGCCATCCCTTGTAAATTTTTCTTATTCATTCCAGAAACTTTCAATGTGGCCCTGAGGATTTGCTATCACAACCGTTTCTCAATAGGAGAATTCCCTTGAAGCATATCTTTGAAAGGGCAGCTAGAAGCGGAATGATTGACTCCAGGCGACGTGGTTTTAGACTAGACGTGGAACACCGATGTGAAAGGCAAAGGAATACAATGCACTATTTTTCTTAGTTTTACCAAGGCTGCAAACTCAAACCGCCAAACGGGGCAATAAAGTAAGAATCGCAGTCATGACAATCTACATGATATGATCTCTGACAAGGAAGAGACAAGCGTGGTCATAAAAAAAATATGTTACCAAGTGTTCTATCGCTGTCCATTTGCCCAGGCTTATTGCGTTTGTTACGTTTGTCTTCCTGCTGATTGACATTCTGCTTCACGCTAGTTCTAGGCACGTCGTCTCTCTGCCCCTTATGGCCCTTTTGAGCGTCGCTCAGTTCAGACTGCCCAGTGGCTTCTCGTTCTTCACCATCGTGGTCTTGAGGTTGATTCTGTGAAGATAAAATAAATATAGATTACAGAAAAAATACACAGGTAATTTTAAGATAAGTACATAATTAGTCCTGAGGGCGACGACCTTGTTAACAAAGAAATAGTAGACAATAAAACCATTTTTACGGATGGCCCAAAAGGACTAGGGCAGGGGCATACGCGCAATCCCTTGGGCTAAAGATCAAAAAATCTCTGGGGCCCAACTACACGACTTCTAAAGCGGAAACCGTAAGTATAATCATGGCTACAGTAGAAAGATAGCAGATCAGTGCTTCTAGCACTCCAGGACCATAGGCAGATATTCAAACTAATCAAGGAAAGCTTTGAGGCATTCGAAAAAATATCAAATGACAGCAATATATACCTCACATGGGTGAAGGGACACAGTGGAGTGAAAAGCAATGAGGAGGTGGATAGACTTCCAAGGCAGGAATCGTCACAACCATAGACCAGTCCAGAGCCCACATTGCCACTGGCAACGATAGCAATTGACCTGGCTTTGGTTGTAAGTCGAGAAAAAAAATGGGCACATGTGAGGATATTATAGTTGATGTGTGCGGTCTCCCCGGTGAGTCGGTCGCAGGATTTATAATATGGACTGGGGGCCAATAGTTATATAGGTGGGGGTGAGTAGTAGAAAGATTGTCAGTCTAACATAGAGATGGCATTCCGATTAGAAAATGCTGGAATTTTTTTATCTGTCAAAATAAATTGGATCATCGTGTCTGCGATCATTAAATTCTTGGCTAAAGAGGGGAAAGCACCAACCGAAATCAATACCCATAAACCCGCAGACAGTTTATGGGACAACTGCTCCTTCATTTTCTAATATGAAGTTCTAGGCACATTAACTTGGTAATCTAGTGTGGGTTCCCTAAGGACCTTTTTGCACGCCTCCAGCTTGTTCATATCCACCTGTGCTACATCCACTTCTTGGTTCTGCTACCTGGGTTTTTTCTATGTTGGTATGTAATACATTCATAGGTAGTCATGGTATATCAGGGTTAGTATAACCATTGATTATAAAAAAATATATTTTATGAATATTCAAAATATGGAGATATCTAAATTTCAAAGCTAATTTGATTACTTTTTCTAAAATACTGAAATGTGCAAACACTAACTGACAATATCGATAACTATAATAGAAAAAAACTCTGTAGCATAGCAGAACTTACTCAGTGGACTACGCTTCTAATGTATCATTCCTTGTTGAGATGACCTGATTGGTCTAGAATATTTTGAAGAACATTTTGTAAAACGTAACACCTATTATAGCGGTAATAACCCATAAATCTTAATTCACTTACATAAGGAGCGGGTTTCATTGATTTATCAATGTCCGGATTCGTCTGAACATTGTCCTCACTTCCCTTATTCGCCTGAGCACTCTCCGCTTGTTCTTCGGTAGGCTTATCCTCAGATGAAGTTGCATCGTTACTCGGCTGCGTCTTCTCAGCTTCACCATCAGGCTGATCATCGATGCTATCAGCCTCTCTCAACGGTTTCTTCTCCGGAGGAGGTTTCTCAGTGCCCGGTTCATCTTCAGTATTATTTAGCTCTTCCTGCCCTTCTTCCATGTTTCCTTCTTCTTCTTCGTTAGGCCCACCGACGGCGTCTTCTTTTTCGGTTTCATCATTCTAAACAAGAAAATTATATATGAATCATGATCCGAGGGTAATAAAATCAATTTTGACACTATTTTTTAACATCTCAGCTGCCCTAACCGCAGCGCATAGTTGGAATTGGCAAGCGCGCGAGTTTGTTTATAGATCTATATAAATAAAAATGTAAATGTTTGTTTGGTCAAAATCTAAAATCTCCGAAAGTTCTTCACCGATTGCTTTGAAATTTTGACACAACGTTGCATTCGAATACAGGCATGTTTTTATATAGATGTCACGTGTGACAGTTAAAAACATGTTTTACAGTCATCTGTCGGATATGTTATACTTAGTAAACACATGCTATACTTGGTAAATATTTTACGGCGATGGGACGCCATCTGTTGAACATAATAGAATGGGCATCAGAACGGGCATCGGGACTAAGTCACAGCAACGAGTGGCGAGGTACAGCTTGTTAGTAATAAAAATTCGATTGAACTGGATTTTTCATTCTATTTGAAGAGCAGTAATTAAGCATTGTAATATGAATTATAAAAACCTCCGGCGCTTTATGGTTATGGTAAGCCCGGGGTTTAAAATATAGTTCCAAGGCATTCAGTGGTGCATTCATTTTCATATTTTACAAGAACCCGGCTTTATTTATTATTACTCTTATTATATATATTATATACTAGCTGCGTAAGTCACGTGCACTTGTTTTTTTACTTATGACTGTTTTTTACTTAGAAAAATGTCGAGTTTATTCTTGAAGCTGTTGACAGAGTCAGCGTTTATCACTTCATCTGGCAATGTATTTTAAGCATCCACCACACACTTTATTAAAAAAATGTTTCCTTAGGTTTAATGCTGCAGTTGCTTTATTTATCTTCAAAGAGTGTCCATGTAGTTGTTTGTTGGTGTTCATGGTATACATGTTCTCAAGGTTGGGCACACTATAACAACCGTGAAGCATTTTGTATGTTCCTATTAGATCTCCTCGCTGCCTAAGTACCTCTAATGTTGTTAGATGGAGTTCTTTCAGGCATACTTCGTAGTTTTATTCCTCAGTGATAGACCAAGTTCGTTGCTCTTGTCTGAACTCTTTCCAGGTGCTCTATATCTTTCTCTAAGTATGGATTCCATACTTAATATGAGTATTCAAGGAGCGGGTGTATGTAGGTTTTATAGAGCTAGAGGAAAAGATCACTGGTGATAATAAGAAAAGCTTTCTTATTAGATATAGAATAGAGTTTACTCTCATAACTCTATTGATTATGTGGGTTTCCCATTTGAGGTCCCAGGATATAGTAATGCCGAGAGATCCTTCTGGGTCATAACTGACTGTACTTTTTGCTCCTCAATCGTTTATCCTAGCTGTGGATTTCCAGACCCTATATGAAGAACAGTGCATTTATCTGCATTGAGAGAAAGCAACTATTCCTTGGTCTACTGCACTGTAGAGTTGAGGCTGTCCTGGATGTTCTGGTGAGGATTCGCGAAGAACTTGGTGTTGTCAACAAATAGAGCAAAATCCAGTTCCATAATTGCTTTTAAGTTAGTCAAGAATATACCAAATAAAATAGGACCAAACACTGAACCCTGGGAGACTCCATCGAAAAATCAATGTAAATGGATTGATTGAAGAAACACCACTTTTACTTATTTTTGCTCTGAAAACTGATAAAATATAACAATTTAAAAAAAAATATTACATGTTTTTCTCTTTTTCATAGTCATATATTTTAGGAATCCGGTATGTGGATAAGTAGCTGCTTATACATATGTTTTTAAATAAATATTTACCGTTGAGGAGAAAACAATCATTTTTGATCTATAGTTAATGTTTAGATCAAAAAAAAATTATGGAGATTTAAAAAAGATCTAAAAATTACCTTCCCATCACTCTTATTTTCATCATCATCGCTAGTGTCGATATCAGAACCGTCATTAACTTTGCCCTTATCTTTGTCAGCTTTACTGCTATCGTTTTCATCATCTCTTTCGGGTTTTTCTTCCTGGTCTCTCATCTTGTCAATTTCGAAGGGGTTCTCATTCTCCATATTGCCATCCTGCTTCAAAAAAAAAAGTAATAAAAAAAATATATAATATGTTTGGGCATGGATTAAAGGTCGCCAGTTTAAATGGCTACTCGCTGAGGTAGGAGTTCAGTCTCTGTACTTAGGGTTCGAAGGAAGAGAAGTATATGTGGTCGGCAGACTGGACTCCCACCTCTCTACTGGAAAGTGCTATCTTTTCATTGTTTCTAGATCTATTCGCCAATTCACCATTGTTTAATCGCTGAATCAGCCAGATCCAGAGGGCGTACCGCCGTATTGTGATCCAAAAGGCTTACGTCCTTAAATATTAATTTACTAAATAATTACAGAATAAACACAACACTGAATAAGCAAAAAAAGCCTAAAAGTAAAATATGCCCCAAAGCAGCCTATCAAGGGGGGAGAATTCCCCACACAACAAAATGGCAAAAACTCCGGATCTTGCTTGCCTGATTTGCAACAAGAAGTACAAACGGCGGGCATGGCTAGAAAAGAACAATGCTGGGCATGATGTCACTAAGTGTCACGGACAGAGTCTAAGCACGCTGCTTAGTCAGTGTCTTAAACCGTCGTAAGGAGTCACGGATAAAGTAGAACCTCACAAATCCCTAGACTCCACATCTGCCCGCAGTCTACTACCCGACTGGCCTGCATTACCTGTGCCAATCGTCTCTTTCCCTTCTTTAAAACTCCCTTCACTGTCAACAGAGGACTGGGAATTTCACAATACTAGTTTAACCCCTATTTTAGATCACTCTGTCAACCGAAATGCCCCTGTGAGTGTTTAGCTACCGTCTTTGCAGATGGCGGTGTATGAATACTTCTCAGAGGTGTACCCAAAATCAACTCATGTTGACCAAGTTCACAGAGAAAATGCATTCAAGGCAAAACTCCGTAGGCAGAAGCGGCTACTCCGTCGCCAGCTACGTGAAGCTAAGATAGCCGGAGAAAAGGACCTCTGCCACAGCTTCTCGTGCGCGTACCGCTCTATACTAAAACTAATACAGAGCGTAGCAAAGCAAAACAACAAGCGCAAGGCAGCATTTCTCAAATGCAACGAAGAAGCCCTGTTCGACAAAAACCGTTTCAGTTACAGCAAAAAGGTTTTGTCTGCCTCCAAAGGCAAAATCCAATTCCCAGAACAAATGGCCACGGACTATGTCCCATACGTACAGCCCCACCACGGGGATTACACTTCCGCATCTCCCTACGGTATCCTTTGCCTCTCAATTCCCATCTCTAGATGAGATTCGCACTCAGGTTATGAGGAAGCCGTCGGGTTCTATTCCGAGTCCCGGTGGTATTCCCTTACTACTTAGTGTATAAAAAGTGCCCCTGCAATATTTAGCATCTATCTTCCGTCACATATGGAATAGCAGTATAGTCCCACAGAACTTCAGCCGAGCGACAGCCATCTTAATTGCGAAAGTCCAAGTTTGCATCGGACCAAAGGATGTTCGGCCAATTGCTCTGATTAATACTGTGGCCAAATTAATTTTTGGAATAGTCCACACGAGGATGAGTGAGTTCATGAACTGGAACGAGTACCTTAGAGTGTCAGTGCAAAAAGGCTTTATGCGAGGCGTCTCAGGCTATCTGGAGGACAATTCTCTCCTGGCTGCTGCCTTCAAGGATGCGAGACAGCATGAGCGCCATATCAACTTATGCTGGCTCAACCTAGAGAACGCCTTTGGATCAATCCGACACAGTCTTCTCCACTTTGCACTCCGCTGGTACAACTTCCCACCTGTGGTGCGTGCCATTGTAAACTCCTACTACAACTCTCCGACGTTTCATGTCAAAATGCAAGAATGGACTACCCGCCCTATAGCTTATTCAATTGGATTATTTCAGGGTTGTTGCCTCTATCCGACGATATTCAATATCACCTTTAATATACTACTGGAAAGCCTTTCACAGTTCGACAAGAAATGGGGCTACCGCTTTGAAACGGAGAGTTAATATACCTCATCGTCCCTCCCTTTTGCCGACGGCCCGACGTTCATCACTAGGAGCCCCAAGCAACTTTCTCTGCTATTACAGAAAGTAGAGTTGTTCTGTGACTGGTCAAGTTGTATAAAGGTGAAGCCCTCCAAATGTTTTTGCTTTGGACTCGCCTGTATAGATACAACATTCACCTCCTATCACACCAAATTGGTCTATAAGGGCTCCAGTATCTCCCTTATTGATCCAAATAAACATTTTAAATTCCTCGACAGGAAAATCACCTATCAGGGTAAAGACCTCTCTGCCGATCCTGTAACAGAGCATTTCAGTATTTGCCTGACAAAAATAGATGCCTTGCTAATTTCTGGTACTAGAAAGGCTTGGATTTTCGACAACTACCTAACATCGCATTTGTCATGGCCCTTTCTCATTTATGATTTCACCAAAACCCAACTGTTCCAGCTAGATGCGCTGGTGACAGCTAGCTTAAAATCGTGGTTGTCGTTGGCCAAACCGGCTGACCCATCGACTCTCTTCAAGTCCAAACACCACTTTGGGCTTGAACTAAATTGCCCTCTCGGGTTTATGCCAACTCCAGAATAACCAAAACCGCGATTCTGTGCAATTCTAAGGATCCGACAATAACGAAACACGCAGCAAGCGGCTTAGTGATCCAAATGATCTACACAAAAGGTTTCTTCTGGGAATCAGTCAGAATGGCACTAGTCTGGGCTATGCCAGTACAACCATGGGCGATGTAGACCTAAAAAAGTCCCTCCTGTGGATAGTTTACGACAACAACAATACGGCTCACGCTATTGGCCTTCAATGCCAAAATGACTGGACAACAGTAGGGGATTTTTGCATTCCCCCTCCAATGCACTGGAAGATAATGTTGTATGACTGGACACCAGCGATGCTTAAAATCTAAATGCTTTCCAGCATACACCCAGATCCCAGTAACCTCCCATCGATAAGGGAGTTGTATGCAACTGGCCGAGTTTTCTGGTTAAGCTGATACAGAGCTTGTTTTTTACGTCAGTAAATTAAGAGACGGTTTAGATCGTGTTGCATATTTCTAGAATCATTCCTATCTTTAATGGTAAAATATATTCACGCGTATTCACTTCTGGTTATTATAGACGTGAATAGTGTTATTTAACCTATGATATTATGAAGACTGATCAACTTTCCTCCCCAGAAAGAGATCTATTTTTAATATTTGTTTTACATTGTATGCGATATCCCAATTTAATTAAATTTGAGGAAAAATGAGTGTCCACATTATTTAATGCCACGCTATATTGCAAGGATATCGGATACGATAAAGGCCGCTATATACCACTCGGTCTAATTTCCATCTAAAGGTTTAGTTGGATTTCATTGGAAATTTGTACTATTTAATCAATGCATATTGCTAATACCAGTAATTAGTATCTTATTATTAAATAATAACCCTCCTTTATTACCCACCACTTATTGTTACATGAGCACTACACACGGGTTATTTTGAACGGATTTTTAATTTCAGTTGTTTCAGAGATTTTAAAAGATATTGTAATAACTTTTTACAGAATACAAGAGTAACTCATTAGTAATTGAATTTTCATGTTTTTAAACTTTATTTATATTTTACAGAGTAGGTGCAAGGAGTACAAATTAATGTTTGTAAGTCTCAGAGGAGGTAACTCGGCGTTCTATTTTTTTGTATCTGGAACATTTGCATTTTAAATATTCCAGATTGTGATAAAATTGGAAAATGAGCATCAAACCTCGATTTAGTCACGCGCATTACCCACTGGCTATTTTGACCCAGAAGCCAGATTTATGGTGAAATATGGACAGATAAAATATGATACCTTCTACATTCCTGAAGCTTTATTTATTTATTGATGTTTATTACCAATTGTGTTAGTTGTACATTATTGACATGCATGTTAAGTTAGTGGCTAAACACAATCCCTGTTTAGTATACATATAGGCATAGAAAAGATAAAAATCTTCCGTTACGCCCTTTATAATACAACGTTCTTTAATTTAATTAAAATGAATAATCTGGTATAACCAGAACCCGTCCAGCCAACAGTTGTTACAATACTTGCGAAATAAAAACAAATTAAATTAGAAAGATATTTAGCGATAAAAGTTGCAATTCAAATTGCGACAAAAAAATAGTAGGGCTGATGAAAGTAGGATTAATATCATGGCGTTGGCGTACTCAGGGGTAGAAGGGGAGCAAACAACAGATCGGGCCAGGTAAAAATGAGCTGCGGGTAGTACAGGACGGTTAACAAGAAATTGGAATCGCGAGCTTTTGATTTACATGGGTACGTGGTTCGTAATATTTTACTTTTCTGATGGCCAGTAGTTTCCAACTCCCTAAACATTTAAATTTAAATTTTAACTTGTTAATTTTAATTTTAACTTGTTTTAATGATTATAAACCATTGAGATGGTTTTGAAAAGATACAGTTAAAGTTTATTAGAATCTTGTCGTAACGACTCTGAATTTAATGAAATGATGATCGACGATATGTTAAACATCCATCGATCCAAGAAACAAGATGCGGTTTGGGAGCAGTTGAGAACCACCAGTCACTTTGGTCTATATTAACCCTACCTGTGTATCGGTCGCGTAGCGGTGGCCTAGTGGTCGCGTGGGTGCCTCGTGCCCAGACTCACGATGACGTCACCGGGTACCATCCAGCGGTACCCATCAGATACCGGTCCTCGTACTGCAGCCAAATGTCAAATGGCCGCATGCTGTGCAGAGCGTGGCGCGGCCAATACCCGACTACTATACTGCGCGCACACTTGCATATACCACTTTAAACGGGCGTCGTACATTGACCAATTTAGCCGATGTGCTCTACCTATTGTATCACAAAGAAGATGGTACACCGAGTAGAAACTTCTTTTTTGCTATGGTTCTCTCCAGGAAACACTAATTAAAAAATCGAAAAGGTTTCGAAACAGCATTGTTTATTTTTTTTATTTAAAAGCTAGTATTGTAATTATCTAGCATTTTCTATAGTATTAAATTTTGATTCATAGGGACAAAATTCGGAGCCATTTTGCATAAAAAAACGCTTTTTGGTTGAATGTTGGTTATTTCAAGCATGATTTATTGGTCTACTACTAGTTTTTGTGTTTTATAAATATCCTACTATACTTATATTAAAAGTATACATAGTGGAAATTGTGAAATACTAATCATTTTCATTATATTATTCACTGATTTTTTATAGAATACAAAAGCCCAAAGTTCTTCATTAATATTTTACTAGTGCATGTCTGTGTTTTCTTAGGTCGGCCCTACTCACGGTTCAGCTCTCATTCGTTTGCTCACAGGGCTGCGTCAGTCAATCGCTTGCGCAATCCGGCGATTAACTGGGGGAGTCAGGAAGCGTATGTTTCCTAAGAAATGGGGATAGTTGTTGATCTGGCGTCACCTATGCATATACAATATCTATTTACCACCCGATCCCGTGTGAGCTTGACGATCAAAGGGCGCCTCGGACTTGCGACAAATTTGATCTCGAATCTGTGACCAGACTAGAGGCACAGTAGATATAAGAACAGTAAAACGTCTTCATACAAATGGTCGAAAAAGGTCTTTTACCTAAGGCACAGTAGTAAATCTCCAATTCTCGGTCACATTGGGTCACTACGTACGGAGCGGTTGACATTTCAAAAAGGTTTCACATTTATTCAATCGTAGGGGGCGTTCAAGTAATAAGTAACGCTATTGTAGGGGGGGGGGGGGGTTGTAAAA
>JAOPUG010000053.1:22221317-22231730 GCA_027564375.1 Micropterix facetella | reverse complement strand
CAGCCTGGGTTGGTTGGAGTAACATCGAAACATGAGCTACGTACAATGGCCCAGTCAAGAGGCCAAGTGCGGAAAACAGCCCAGTAAAACTAACTAACTAACTAGTTGGAAAGAGATAGGCATAGAATCTCTACATCGTATGCCAGAGTGTGCGTCTCAATCTATATTGGCAGTATGAGACAGGTGCTCGCTATTGTGGGTCAGAGGGTCAAGCCAACAAAAATTGGTTTAAGATAAGGTAACAGATAAGATGGGATCAAGATAACTTTATTAATGTGACTTGCAAATGGAAAAAGAAGAAATAATCATTAATATGCCAATTAAAGAATATATGGTTAAAATCTCCTTCCTCAAAACCACATTCGCTTACTGACGACTATAGAATCCTCAGTCTGCGAAGGTGGGAAGAGGGAGATGCGACAGTGGCCAAGTCTCATTCGGCATTTGATTATATAAAATGTCGTTTACTCATAAGGCCGCATTTAAAATATGAGTATCCTCAGAATGTAGGGTTGTATCACTGCCATAATGTGCACCGCGTAAAGACTTGATTCATTCCACTCATCCGCCTATCATTCGAAGATTTGCATCTTAAGTCAAAGTAGGCGATCGTCACTGCTAACGTACATTTGGGACGGAATTTCATCAATGGTGCGAGATTTTGCATAATTTTTATCATTTCATAGCTTGGTAGTGGATTAGGCTGGTTGATAGTGGGTCATCACTCATCCACTGCATGGTCGCGCCGGACGCTGCTTTACTTCGGTAAACAACTGAGAAACAGTGTTTTAACGCGGCACTATGGACGTTACAAATGCAATATGCGTTGTGTCTATGCAAATACTCAGACCTCTTTTTTGTACATACTTCATGTATGCAAAGAATAGGTTGTTTTGAATTTGATGTTTTCATTCAAGAGAAACTAGTCCAGCCAGTAGGGACAAACATGCCTTTGTCTTATAAAAGTCAAACATATAATCATTTCTATATTATGATGTTTAGGTCTAAAAAAACTACATAAGGTTTTGATCTAAAGATTGATGCGATAAGGTTTTGATCTAAAGAAGTTACCATCTTAGATAAAATTTAGTTTTTTTTAGATTAATCCGCGACAGTTGACCTAAAGATAAAATTGTTACGAGTACGGTTAAACTAATAGAAGATAAAATTGATCACATTTTCATATAACCACATTTTTTGTAATTCTAATATGCGATGAGTTAAAGCGGCGTAAATATCTGAAAAACTTGAATTTCTCATCAGACTCCAAGCCGAAGAGGTAAAACAATTCAGCGTCAGCGCCAAAAGCTTACTGCGGTTCTTAAATAATGTAAATCTTAGCGCGGAACTATATTAGGTGGCGATCACAATAGACCAGAAATCTTCGCAGTAATACAAGGCTCAATAAACCTTAAAATAGCCCCACATAACAAAAAAAAAAATGGACATAGCCAGAATGAGAATTTTTTTCAAGTAAATATATAAGATTTTCAGGACTTTAGCATTTTATCTTTTACTGAATAGGAATATTTTAGGGTGTTTGGTCACATTAGGTCATTTTATCAAAAAAATTTACTTGCATCACTTTCCCAGTGTACTGAGGATACATAAAAATCATTGTATGAACCGCCACTTTTATAAGGCAAAAACCCATACTGACTGGACTATACGTTTTCAAAGAGGTTATACTTATAGGAAGTAAGTACCTGAATAAATAAAACATGGGGATAAAGAAGTACCATTCCGACGAAATGACAGTTCATTGGCTGACAACAGTGTTGCGCTCACTTAATACGATTAGTTAGACACAAAGGTCAAGACCTTCTTGTCGCCACATTATTTTTATCAACAATACTTACTCCCTTTGGGTATTAGCGCGTCGGTAGTTCCACAGTAGTGTTATTAAAAAGTGCAACATTTGACAATTCAATTTTAAAAGGCTATTTTTACGATTTGTTACCAGTGTGAAATGTGAATGTTGATAACAATAAACTCAAAACGAAAATGCAACAAAAAATATATGTATAGTCAAGGATCCGCCGTGTGATTTTTAACGATCATCTATTTTATCGAAATGCTATTTTAAAGGAAGAATATATAATGGGAAATACATCGCAGCACAGGGTTACCTTGCAAAATAATGTCGAAAGTACCCTTAAAAAATGTCATCACAATCAATTATCTATCAGTCCTTGTTTAGCAAGTAGCAGATCGTATTTCTTCTCACATCTCAGCAATGGCAACAGAAGAAAGGGCTAAGACCATTAAAATGTTTTATTTGAGATATCTGTTGTTAGAGAAACCTAAAAACAAGTATCTACCGACATTAATCCAATAATGGTTGGATTAATGTCATAAAAAAAAAACAATATCAGAGCAAATAGTCAATATCCGATGCGTTATCATGGTGGAAGAATCCAATTCTTGTGTGGTCTCTTCAATCAGGGAATTTTTGGCAAATTTAACACCTGTTAGAAAGAAAATTCCAGTAATACTCCTAAAAGTGGAAACAGTTAGAGTCGGTGTGTTCGCTCAGAAGGGGTTTACTTTAAATGAGATCCAAAGCAATAGCCTGTAGGTATTTCCATTTTGAAATTACAAGCCCAGTCTCAAAACTTTCCAATCAACCTCGTATTCAATAATTTTTCCCTCGGGAAGTAAAGCCATAACCAAAAAAGTTGTAGACAATTTATGAATCAGTTATGCGCGTAGAATAATTTACAGTTAAAAAAATCCTTAGTTCAAATGTTCCGTGTGCTGTGGTGAGCAAAGGTTTGAGAGTATGAAACCCAGTGAGGAATTGAGCCTGGAATCTTATGATGTAAATCCAGAAGACTTACCCACTGTCACTGGGTCTGATAGACATGTCCTTCTATACTACTGTCCTGACTTAAATGTGACATTGAGCATGCGTGCAACATGGCATATGTACGCACACCTATTGCCAGAAATTACACAGCGCAAATCAAGCATATTGAGACGGAGGCAGAGAGTGAACATTTGATATGGAGTATCATAATATATAGTCACGCTGATCACTGACTGAATCTGTCATGCTGTGACGTAATGCTGTGTAACGCTGGACGGCAGTTGGGCCGAAAGAGGGGGGGGAGGGGTAGAAGGAGTGGAGTGAGATGAAGGGGTGAGAGGGAGGGTGAAGAGAGGAGGGGGATAAGTAATGGGGAGGGGGAAGCCAGGGGCAATGAGGGGGGCAAATTCGATCTATTTGATGGACACCTCAGGTGCACTACAACCAAATATTCTTTGCTAAGCCGTGTTTTACCCATAATGATATTTGGTGCAGAAGCTACAAGTTTAAGAAAGAGCTCTGCTAGGAATCTCTTTACATTACCAAACGGAAGTTGCAGTAATCAGGTCAAATAAGTATGTTGAAGACACAATGCATCTCTACAGCCGCCCGGTGTCATCAGGCCATAGCTACACCATTAGCCGCTATCCTTAGGAGTTAAAATATAAAGAATGTTGAATAACTGATAACCATTGAAGAAAAATGCAGAAAGTGACTGAATGAGAAAGACGGAGGACCAGACAAAGTAGCGAACCTTAGGAGAGGGCGATATCCAGCAGTAACCCCTATGCAGACTTCTATTAAAATAGCATTTCGATAAAGAAGTAAAGCAGCGGGATCTCCCACAAATATATATCAAGCGCTAACAAGCGGTGATTCTTTTTATCTGTGTCTTAAAGATGGCGTCTGTGCATCTCCCTGGTGGATAGTATTCAAGCTGAGAGCGCCGTATAGGTTGGCGCCACTCACCGCGGGCAATTCCATCGTTTTCACGCTGCGGCAATCGGGCACGGGACCCTCGCTCGTTGGTGATTTACCATTCTCTGCCATAACCGAAGCCTGCGGTAGGACTAACCTCAAATTTATTTTATCCTTATTATCCTGAACGTTTTTCTCTTCTTTCTCTTTAGATAACAGGAACTTGAATGTTTCGTACGTTGACCAGCAGATGGCGGCGGCGGGCATCTGATACAGCACCCGTGCGAGCATCCCTTTGAAGAATCCCCGCGGTCCTGAGATCTTCATGATGTAATGAACGGCCTCCAAGAAGCCCTTGGCCCTTGCCTGCTTCTCTTGCGTATTTAGTACGGTCTTGCAGACGTCTAGCGGTGTCGTTACGCCGGCGGCGATCGCTCCGGCGACGGCGCCCGAGATTACGTGCGCCTTCGGATTGTAAGTTCGTTTTTGGTTTGTTACGTTCTGCATCCATTCGTACGTTGTGAAGTAGATCGATTGGAAAGGCACATTCATCATGACCTGCGTAGTGTAGGATCGATAAAATGCCCTTATGCCCTCTTTGCGATAAGTCTGTCGGATGCAGTGGAATATATTTCGATACGGCGAGTTGTACATTTGCAACCTTTGTTTTACCACTGTTTTCCAAACAAGTTACCAAAAACAAATGTGATGTGACGAGACCCAAATACAAACAGCAACATCCATGAAAAAAAAGAAAAACACAAATTATTTCGGTTAAGAGTCCGCTTCAGGGATGGTGCGGCTGCTAAACACCGCCATGGCCCACACCTCTTTGGCGAGCTACCATTACATTTCTAGGTATTTTATTTTTTGGAAGAAGAGCTAATGGAGTAATGGCGCATATGGATTTCGAAGGAAATTTATGGATAGACATATCAATTTTTGGCCATATTTGTGTGCTACTACTGTCGAGTACAAATAAGTTATGAACTTGTGGGATCAAGATCAAGCGTTCCTCAAAACTCCATTGGCCCACACCTCTTCGCTAAGCCGCCTATTATTTTTCTGGGTATTTTATATTTCATCACTGGATTTTCTTAATATCTCTTAAGCCCGATTAAATAGCAGATCGGTTTTACTCAAAAAAGGTTCCCCACATAAATGCCTAGCAATTAAATTCAGGATTTTTCCCTAAAAATCTCTTTCTGAGAATAATCGGGAGTTGAAAATGTGAAAAATATCTAAAAGGGGTAAAATATTTTTTTGCAGTTTTCTTAACATACATATCTTAAGCCCGATTAAGGATCAGACCGGTTTTACTTAACAAAAGGTTCCACAAATAAATGCCCAGAAACCACATTCAGGATTTTCCTCCTAAACATCTATTGAAGGGAATAATCGGGAGTTAAAAATAAGAAAAATATCGAAAAAGGCTAAAAAAATTTGTTTCAGTTTTCTTAATATCTTTTAAGACCGATTAGATACAAGATCGGTTTTACTCCAAAAACAGAAAAGCTGTAGGTACACAGAAAAATGTAAAATTAGATTTTACAGTTTTGTTAAAATCTTAAGCCCAATAAAATAAAAGATTAGTTTAAATTAAAAATTCCCCATATAAATGTCTAAAATTTATGTTCAGGAATTGTTCCTAACAATTATAAAGTAACATCAGGAAAAGGTATCAATATATATCTTTAAGCTAGAATGAAACGGGAAGATGACTATCCCTGCAGGGCTAGGCACAGTAGTGACGACCCATGCAGACCTTATAGCTAGAATATCGCTGAGATTAAGCAAATGATATCGATGATATCGCTGATATTAAGCAGAAATCCATGGACTGAATGTATATATGTAATGTCTGTAATAATTTCGCGAACGTAATTTCGATATCGCAAATGACCGATTTTAGTCAAAATTCATAGTGGTAGTGTAGGAATGGTAAAGGGGTTGGAATGGGGGGGGGGGAGCGGAAACCAGAGAAACGCCGAGTAAAATTCCGCTCTTGTTGCAATATTTGTCAGCGTTCGGAGTGAGTCGCATAAATACAGTCAACTTTATTACCGTCTAAAACTATATATTTACCTCAAATTCTTTGACGTGTTTGTGTAGTGTCCTGTGAGCTTTTACAATGTTATCCTTTACGCCCCAGTAGCTGAGATCTCGGTCCCAAGTGCAAATCTTTACGAAATCTTTTAGTTTCTTCTCAATGGGAGTTCGCTTCTCCTTAATATGAGCATTTACATTCGCGGAGAACTGGTTGTAATATTTGTAAACGTTCCAAAGAATAGAAAGTATTTCATCTAAAAAAAAAAGAAAGGTAAGTTGTTATCATTAAAAGAAACTGTATGTTTAGATGTCATTCCATTAAATTAGGGTTCGTCGGGTTCTCGTGTATCCCTCTGCTGATAGTATTAACAGCCCCTCTCCGCCTCTTTATTAACCTCTGACTTCCTCACATGAAGGAAGAGGGGCTGGAAATGTATGGTGTTTTCAGTTCAGAATCCACCACTGACTCCAGTCAGGGAATTTCATAGCCGCTTCATTTTTATTTATTTATGATTATTACATACCTCTATTCGGTGAATACTTCAGATTAGCAACATGACAGTGGAAAACGAAGATAATATCTAATCGGTTATTAAATTCAGCCAAATTAGACTGTTCCATGAACTGCATCAACACGGGAGCAAGCTGCTGAGGGCATCTCTCCTCGCTTTCTTCGATATTCTGCGTCATTTCCTTCACTTCGTTGGTTAAAGGTTTGTTATTTAGGAACGAATCGATGACTGCATACATCAAAAACCACCACTTGCATGCTTCTTGGGATTTTCTAAAAGAAAATATTTTAAATTTTTCTTAAATTTATGGTTATGTATGGCAATGCAAGACAATCGATACATACGCTAGATGGATAATTATTTTCGGATGTAGAATATTTTAAGGGATGACAGATGGACAACGAGGATATTCTTCTCGCTATCCTAATATCGTATTGAGAACGTTTTTACATAAAATATCAATATAAATGATCTAAATATTTTTTATAAACATTTTAATGAGACATGCTTCCTAAAATACGTTTAAAGTTTATTTAACGTTTAAAAACTATGTAACGTTTCAAACGAGAAATAATAATAAAATTTATAAATTTACCATTTTTATTAATTTGTTTGATTTGCTTCCAATTCTGACAAAATGAATAGCAAAGTTATAAAGAACGGTCGCATGTTCTCATAAACTGAATAAAATCTATTTAATTAGTGATAAAAAAAACAAAAAACAAAAAAATAAGAAATAAATGGAAATTTATAAATAACATTTTAAATAGTTTGCCAAAATAAACATAATTCAGAAAGCACATTTTGTGGTTTTAAGGGTTTAAAAAAAAGACCCTATAAGGTCGAGACCCGTGCAATCTGATATTTGGGTAAACATATCTCTAAATTTTTTAATAGGATGGAATATCTATTTGATGTTTAATGTTCGCTTTGGATATCCGCCTGTCATATTATCGAAATATTCTGTATCCGAAGTGTATCACCTTGTATATTGTATAAATTCAATGTCATTACAAATCTTTCATGCTACAAAAAAAATCTCCCGTTAGGTGGACCCCAGACCAAAGAAGCAATAGCACAGAAAACACATCAAAGATGCCTATCATTGCACACCGGCAATGGTGTACGTTGAGTTTAGAGTTAAGGTAGGCAACCACGTATGTCGTGCCTAATTTTGACCTGTGAGTTAGCAGGTAGGTCTCCCTGAGAGCAGCATGTCGATTTGTTTTAGGATTAGAGTTGTTAAATTACCGCAGACCAAAGAAGCAACTCCACAGAAAATGCACCATCATTATATACCAACATAAGCGTCCATCATTGCATACCACCATTTTGTAAAAATGCTAGAAATAGACATATCAACAGAATTAAATCGCATAGTTATTGTTCAACCTTTCACGATAATTTCTCAAATTCTTTGGCTTCGAAGGGGAGAATGAATGGGTGGTAAGGTGGAAGCTCACATGTGGCAAGACAGCTGCATTATAACTACCAAAGCCGTTCGATAATCCAGAGTTCACCGCTCACCTCCCAGAAGTGTAATAATAGTGTTATGATTAGCCCGACTCCAGTCAGTGAATTCCATGGCAGCTCCGTTATATTTATTATTATATTTAAAAATAATTATGATTGTCAAAAATATCTGGGAAATAATGCTGGAATGCATTAATCTGACGCTCCAGATTTTTAATTTTCTAGACAATTCACCCCCCTTGGGGTGTCTTCACGCCCCCACTTTAAAAATCCCTACTTTATGCTGTGCTCCTGCTATGGGATCGGAACCCATGCATCTTTGGTGAGAGGACAGCCTTAGAATCACCTACAAAATAGGATGATGATATGGACAAAACAGCTGGTCAAGTATTACTAGATTTTGTAAACTTGTTACTACTATTGTAAACTTGTACCTGGCAAGACCATTATCCAGGCAATTCTTCCAAGAAGATAATTCCATCTTTCGCCATTTAATTATTTGTTGTGCCAAACATAATGACTCGTTGGCCATGTTGTTGCCCTTGTGAGCGTTCTTATTCCATTCTTCGACCTTGTCCCTCAGCAATTCTCGACCGGTCAAAAATTTAGCGACAGGGCTTGTGATGGGAAAATGGAGTATCCTCTTTGCTACCACCATGATCTGAAAAAAAATATTTGTACCTTAAGTATTATTATTTACAATTATTAGTATTATTAGTATACAGATTGTCTCAAAACGATATGACTATTTTGAATCAAAATAATAAAAAATACTGCTTATTGTCATTATTATTTATTGTTGATCTAAACATTCACGAAAATTTCTGAAAACTATCACAAAATGTAGTTCATTGGTGTTCTTTTTTAAATCCGTCAGGTTTCTAGGATTATTTTCATAGATCATGTATTAAGGAGGGGCACCACCACATCATATCGCACAATCAAAATAAAAGGTATAACTCCAAATGTTACATGAATAGTTAGACAACGGTCTAAAGTTTTATTTAAAAACCTTCTATAACTTATTAGAAATAAATAGAGAAACATCGATAAAAACAAGGAAGAGGACAATAAGAATAACCATTAAGTTGATGAACTCTCTAAAAGGGTAGGAAATCTATAGTTTTACAAAAAAAACTAGCAAAATTTTTAAGCAAAAAACAAGAACTCTGTCAAAATTCAACCAAATGATATTTTTCTGGATTTTAGTAAAAAAACTGGTAACTATGGAAAGGTTTCCAATTTGTTGTGTTTTTTAACTCTGAGATTAATGAAAGCTTTTTCATTTTATGTCTATATAGCGATCATTGTGCCTTTTTGAGCATTTTTACTGAATTTTGTCCATGGATTTGTTTCCACATATAATGAACATGTTGTGGTATAAATGTTTGTTTTCATCGTACCTTGCATCTTCGGCAACCTATCCAAATTAATATTTTTTTGACTATTGATGAGGTTATTCTTAATTTTGACTACATTTTAAATATTTTTACTAACACTAACGAAATAAATTCAGATATTTATTAATTTAAACTACTTTTGACTATTTTAAAATAACTCTCAAATTTTAATTCCATCTTAAATCTATTTTCTAAAGTATATTTTATGATATTTTAAAAACTTATAAGTACCTAGTTTGATTTCTTTTGTTTGTTATTGAATGAATTTTAATTGAATGAATGATCAACCGTTCACGAAATATGCGCAAACACTGAACGAGCGCTGCTCTCGAATAAACATACTGAAGTCGCTGCCTTTCAATCACTCTCTCGAAACAGTAGTGCCATTTTGATACACCCCGTACAAACCATATGGGTAATGAAATTCAATTAAACTTACATGTTTCAAAGTTGGAAAATCAGGCCACTGCTGCAGCAACATGTTGGCGGCGGTTACAACTTGATTCACTATGGGCAGCCCAGTTGCGGATTCGTGGACGTTGGGAGAATGGTAGAAATCGTTGCTAACCATACCAGAGAAGTCATTCATAGTTTCTAGAGGAATAAATGTTTTTATGGATTAAACAATAACAATGGAATAATTATAGAAGCAAATGAGGTTGCGAAAAGGCAGATACAAAGTAAATAAACATATATTAGTTATTATATTAAACAGTCAAGCAGGATAAAGTTGCCGCTTATTACTGTATCTTAAACCTCTTCTGTACAGTGTACCCTACAGGGAACGGCAAACGCTGGCGCCGTGTACCCTATATGGAATAGCCGGCCAGCCGGCTGTATTTGCAGGATTTGTTTCCTACTAAGCATTCTCTGCGAAATAATAACGACTATAATCCCTTGCCAGTGAGCCAACCAGTCTGAACATACTACATTCAATGAATAATATGAAGAGAGACCTGAGTAATCATACTTCGAAGTGTAAGCGGCCCATCGCACATAACACTTTAAAAAAGGTAGGTACATTTTATTATTTAACTAAAGTTCATTATATTATTGATGTAAATGGACCAGAAATATATTAAAATATAGGCATAAAACTGATTATCCCAGTATTTAAATTTGACATAGTCATGGATGTGTTTCACCAGGCAAATTTGGTACTGAAACATTATTACAAAGCGTTCATACTTACTATTAATTATAATAATAATAAGTAAATAAAATTACGAAATAAAGACTTATCGTTGTATAT
>JAOPUG010000053.1:22166940-22184039 GCA_027564375.1 Micropterix facetella | reverse complement strand
AAAAAAACGCCATTTACATGAAGACGTTACACACGTAAAATTTACGACAAGCGCCCGCTCAAGGGAAATTATACAGCCGCCCGCTGGAAGGTTAAGAGCTGACTAGGCACATATTTTTAAAATATAGTAGTTTAAGAAGTACCTGTTCGAAGCCTCCTAATATATCGGTGGTATCCATAGTAGGTGTGACTGGCAGTACTTTCAACTTTTTCCCAGTCAACTGAGAGAGGACGCGGACAATTCTACTTTTTCCACTGGCTGTTGGACCAATCTGAAAACACAATGATTTTGTATATACTGTATCACAGCTACCTACTTGACATTCACACAAGTACACTCCTGACCATCAATAGACAAGGAGCCGTTGGACCCCAACGGCTCCTATGCACAGCTAGAGCCTAATGACCAGTTTGTGTTGTTGGACAGCCCAACTCAAGGCTGAACACCTATTCGGTAGCCACCTCGAAGAGGGAACTACTGTGGTAGGCCTCAGTGAATTCTGTCTGCCGCGCTCGTGATCGAACTGGGCGGTAGACTGCCTTCGTCTAAAGTCTTTGCGACTTATTCCAGGGTGACAAGATGACAACAACCATTATAATATCCTGGGAAGGTACACACCTGCAGCAATTGACAATCTACAAATATCAATAGACAAATATCACAGGATCTAGTGCCTGTTGAAATGCCTGTGGGAATCAGAAAAGGAAGCAGGCGATTAAACCAAAGAAAATTCTGAATATGGGATTTTTCTTTCAAAATACATAATAAATTTAGTTTAAGAACTAAAAATTAACAACTTTCAATCGTTTCAATACCATACAATTCGGATACCCAAAACTTAATTTACCGTATATTTCTTATGCAAATAAACAAACTCTATTTATCGCAACATCTCTTGTAACATTTGTTGCAAGTGCGTACCATGATGTTTTCCTTCCAAATTATCATTTCAATCCATAAAATGTCTGCAAATTGTCTAATTTTCGAGCATATCTAATAAGGCTGTCAAATTGAAATTTCCTGTAATTTTAACACAACGGTTTTACACCTTTTTTCGTCCAACACAAAAATCACTGCACCAACACAAAAAGCAGAAAACCCTGCTAAAAAAAGAAAAGACAGTGAGGCGGCAACAATACTGAAAATGTAACAAGCTTCGGCTGAAAAAAGGCAAATAAAAAAGCTGGACTTTTTTGGAGATGAAGTGTTTGGAGGATGTGAAAGAGGAAGAAGTATAAAGTGCGTTATAGAAATGTGGGCATAGATTTTTTTTTTGGTTGTGTGTCATTTCTGTTCCTTGATTGAGTAAATATCTCTGGGCACCTTAGCTGCACCTGATTCGCTTCCTGCTTCTTACAAGTTGTGCTGTTGTGCATTGTTGTGCTACTGCTCATCATCATCCCATGAAGGAAGTTCCACAATAAACGATTGCAACAGATTGTTATTTTTTTCTTTAAAAACTTGTAATCGCAACGTATGGCCGATGATAATGTACGATAGAAAAATTTTAAGTACCTATACTTCCTGAAAATTACATAAACCTTTTTTTAAATTTAGCTTCATGAGTTTCTATTTCACTTCAAAACAGAGTGGCGTCCATTCCGGTAAAAATCTTTGTTTAAATTAATTTTCTTTTGTTTTTCAGAGTATGCTCCGTGGTCGACTTCAGAGTTAAAAATCTTCAGGCCCCTTAATTGGAAAAGATCTTAGTATGAGAAGTATAAGAAAACTCACCATTATCGCTAGCCAATTCATATTCACACACTGCATCAGCGATTTCAGTGCAGGCAGCTGGTTCCTCAATATAAGCAGATCATTATCAGGTTTCGCTGGTACTTCAGCGATTAATTTCATATTCCTAGAGATACTAACATCTCCGACGTATAACCGATCGGCGGTTATATAAAACAGTGGTGAATTAGAACTTAAAGGATACTCAGGATAGAAGATATCCTTATAAATGTTTAGGACTCGCTCTTTGTCTTGCTTAGTACGCATCCGATCGACGTATAGCAGCTCAACCACCGAACCGGGTTTCCCGTCGGCCATAGATACTAGAGCGTCTCCCCAGCGCTGGATATCGCGCAGATTCAATTCCCAAGGACTGCCTTTATGCCCCCAGAGCTGTAACTCGGTCATCTCGCGCGATAACCGTTCATTGAAATCTATCATCCTCTTTAAAATATCCTTGTTTATGTTCGGAAACAGACCCTCGGCGATGAACAGCAAATCATCGGCGCCCAGTGATTCAGCGTAAACCTGCGTGAATCTGTTTAGGAACGACATGGGCAGGCCTTTCCGCGATCCGCCTTGCTTGAGTGGATTTTGACAGGCGAAGATCCTCGTTCCTCGCTTGACGGAGAACGTTTTGCCCAGTTCCGGTATGAAGACTTCTCCGCGGTGATCGAGGCATGCGTTCAAGCCTTCCAGCACCGACTGGGGCGCCAAATTGAGTTCGTCGAGTAGAATCCAATCGCCATTTTTTAACGCGGTGAGGAAAGCGCCTTCTTTGAAAGCGAAACAGCCATCTTCGGTTGGCAGATCGGTACCAAAGAGATCGCTTATATCCTAAAATTAAAAAAATAAAAGGATGTAAGACATTGGCAAGAAAAAAAGCAAATTAATATTAGCAAGCTGACTAAAATGCTAGAGCACCTTTCTTTAAGTTAAAAAGAAGTATTATGCGAAGATGCATCAGCATAGACCTGAATATCCACTTTATGTAGAAATTCAACTCGTAAAAGAGGAAGTTTTAAAGATTCGGCATTAAATACAAAAGCAGATTCGAGAATCATATTAATGTGTTAATCTGTTTCACTAATACTGAAGAATAAACAATACAAAAGCAGATTCGAGAATCATTTTAATGTGTTACTCTGTTTCACTAATACTGAAGAATAAAACAGACGTTTGAGGCACCTTGACTTAGCAGACCTGAACCACGGTCACCGAGGGCAATTTCTTCTGGAATTATTGAAAACAACTGCCTCAACTGGTGTTTTCAGCCTTTGAATGACGTGCTCTTGAAGGAGCAAGGCGGGAGTGAAAGCGAAACAATGTCTGATGTTGGTCGGCATAACTGGATAGGTGGGTGTAGGCCACTGTACTTGTGTATGTTTATGAATAATAAAAAGTCGATTAATCTGGAATATGCTTGAATTAGTAACACATTTAATTATTTTTCTCGTAAAATAAGGTATTAAAAAGCAATAGACAGAAATTCAAGCAATTGTATAAAATTAAATTGATTGACATCCTCGATTTTGAATTTTAATGGTGACTGTATCTATTATCACTATTATCTACTCAACAAAATCAACCCCTAGGTGAAATAACTTTTTATTGCCATTTTAGTACTCAGTGAGATCTTAGACTATAGATATATTTAGATTATAGACGTGATATATTTAGATTATAAGAAACTTTTGACATAGTCTCTATATACCGTCTATTAAAAGCTCGAGCATCTGGGATATAAGAGGAAGTACTTTGAAACGGATCACAGACATCCTTAATAATCACACTTTTCAAGTAAGGATCGAAGTGGCTTTATCGGACTCACATAATGTCCTCAGCGGTGTCCTGCAAGGATCTGTTTTGGGGCCAGTATTAGTCCTCCTATACTTGACTGACCTACAAGCTAGTATATCGTCAAGCATGAGTTTTTACTCAGAAAACACGAAGATATATGCAAATCAACTAATCGACAGAAGCAGCACATACATCAGAATGGCTACTAACTCTGAATGCTGAAAAATCAGTAGTTCTTCTTCTTGGAAGAAAGAATACTTATCAACCGCATATTCTGGAACAGATCCGTCTTCGTGCTGTTAAATCATTAAAAGATTATGATGTAATAGCCTATGTAGGCTTAAAATGGGAAGAAAACGCGAGTGCAGTGAAGAAGGCAAACTCTTCGTTGTTCCTCATTCAATGCTTTTCGCCATATTATAGGGGAACTGATGCGGAAAATCTGTAAGTCACTTGTGAGATCCATTTTAGAACATGCCTATCAAGTCTGGAATACATACATATTTTAGAAAGTATATCGATCTTTTAAACAAAATCCAGCAAAAAGCGAATAAAATGCCTTTTAACTTGAAGCATCTAATATACGAGGAAAGATTGGCAGCTCTTGGTTCGACCGCTTTGGAGTAACACAGGACACGGGCTTGACTTGATCGAGACATATAAGATCCTGACTGCATCGTATGACGTTCCTGGGTTGCAGAATATCTACACCATGAACACTAACACATATCAACATGGATATCATCTGAAACTCCAGCTTGAATCATACCATTTTAATTGTAAGAAAATTTCCTCAGCAGTAGTGGTAAACGAATGGAATGCTCTCTCTAGTGAAAAGATTAATGCCATAAGCTCAACGACTTTAAAAAAAAAATGCACTTATTCCACAAAAGCTGTAGTGCAAGCACGAGGCCCATCAGCTTAAGCTTACTGGCTAATAAAAATATAATAATAAAAACAATTACCGTTTGTTCACTCAAATTAAATCTGAAGACCTTGTGTCCAGCTGCTTTAGCTAAACCCAGGACCAGACTCGTCTTGCCTACGCCGGGGCTTCCTTCCAGTAGTATAGCTTTCTGCAGCTGAAGACCGCGCAGAAGACGCGTCGTATTAATCTCCGTAGTAGGCGCATCAAATAAGAAGTTAGCTTTCGTGACTTTGTCGATAGGGGTAGAACCACACTGGATGTAAAATGGCGCGAATCCGAATGTGTCGTTCGCACGAGCAAAGCTGATTTCAGGGTTTGTAAAATTATAGAATCCAATTTGTTCCGTCAAGTGCTTTATACACATAAGTCGGAATGAGGCTAGAGAAGCTGCAGTTTCCGTACCGGTCATCCCTGATCCAAAAGAATCCAGTAATACGAGGCAAGCACCGTGAACGTATGCCTCGGCTACGCTCAAGCCCCGTTTTTCCATCTCGTTCATGAATTGTACCCAGCATAGTAAATCGCGGATACTGCACGGGTAATTCAACCCAATCGGCGTGCTTTTAAACCACTCGACGAAGTCCATTATATGCGTACCGATCCTCGGGAACTGAGCAATTTTATCGAGTATTAGAATCGTATCATCGCGTGAACTGATGCTAGTGCACCAAATTTCGGTGAAACGGTTCCGCAATGCCGGCGACAGCTCTTTTTTTCCATAATCACCGCCTGGATTCATCGTGCCAATAAATCGGAATGTATCGTGTGCCGTGATTACATTAGCGAGATCCGTTTCGTAACCGGCGCTCTTCTCCGCCAAGAACAGTTCGCGCTCCGGTTCGAGTAGAGAATTTAACCGCTCCAAGACGCTGTCGTCGGCGAGCGAGATCTCATCGGCTAAGAACAAATCGCCGGTCGCCATCGCTTGCACTAGCGGGCCATCACACCATTCAAACAGCTTTCCATCATTTTGATATTGGCGCACTGGGCGCAACCCACCGAGGAAATCTGCACTTTCCGTATACATATGACAGTTCACTGTTAATAGTCGAGATGCGCGTATCGCTGCGATAATTTGACAGACAGTTGTTTTCCCGCAACCGGTTTCCCCAACGAGCAACACAGGCTCTTTGAACGTAAACGCTTTCATGATTAAAACGGCAAGTTTACGCATGTTGTACGTCCATACAATGTTCCGAAACTCTGCATTTAAAAAGGTTGTCACACTTTGCAATATCGCTTTGGTAACAGACGACGTTTTATCGGACAGTGTGAATAAAGAATCAGGATCGACGGTGAGTTTGAAGTGCTTTCCGATTACTTGTTGGATGACGGCGGTTTCGTCGACGTTGCGTATCCGCGCACCGAGCACAAGGTATCCTTCGTCGGCGATGTGCTGGTCCCAGTTGTAGTACGAGTTATATTCATATTGGTCGGCGAGTTTGTAGCGTTGGCCCCATCGGAATAAATCGCGCAGCGTGATGAATCCTTGTTTGCCTTGGACGGCAGCGGTTCCCTTGCGCCGCGTTTGCAGCTCGGCCATAACAGCAATCATTCTTTTGCAGTAGCTAGGCGGAATGCTGCAGCGGTGGTGTAAAATCGTTTCAAGCTCGGCTCTCGGTATCTCGTCAAAATGTAGCTCGACGAATCGATTGCGGAAAGCGCGTGACAATACTTTACGACCGCCGTACAAACCGGGCGGATTTTGTGTTGCAAAAAGCATGAAATTTGCATTTGCCCTCACAACCTCCTGCGTCTCCGGGATAAACAACTCGCGGTTATCATCCAAAACACGGTTGAGCGCTTCCAGAACATCGCTCGGCGCTAAATTCAACTCGTCCAATATAATCCAGTGTCCTTTACGCATCGCCTCCACTAACACTCCCTCTTTAAAAGCGAGTTTTCCCTCCGAATTACTCGTGTAGCACCCGACGTACTCCTGCAGATCGGTGTGCTCGTGATTGTTGATCCGTACGCAATAATTTCCAGATGCTTTCGCCAAGTACATGATCAAAGACGTCTTCCCGACCGATGTATCGCCTTGCAATAGAACCGGCAGTTTTCCGAGCGAAACGATCCGAGCCAAGTCGCGCAGATTTTTCCTGATAGAAGCTGTCAGGATATACTCTTCGGGAGTGTTCGGTTGCAGAGTTCCTTGCGGTATCCAGTAGCCTTCGAATTGGAGATGTTTATTTGAGTCCTGTTTCGGTTGTGGAATCGCTTGGTTCAGCACGCTTTTGACTCCTTTATTTCCAAGGACAGCCCTAAAAAATAAACAGGAAATCATTTAGGGTTCCATATCAAAGCAAAGAAACTAAAGCCTACTAGTGAGATTTCACTTCTGCTGTCAGTCACCGATGATTATCTCGACCAGTTTGGATTTAAGAAATATTTTAACAAAAAAATTCAAATTATATCTAAAAAATAAAGTAAGACTGCCTTTAAGAATATCGTACCCATTTTTTAAAATTACATTTATTGTCAGTATGTTCGAAAAATGACCCAAGTCCAATTAACAAGAGATAATTGCAGTTAAATCAAAATGTTCTCTAATACATCAGGTGAGGGTTCCAACATCATTTGGTTTTTCTTAATTTACACTAAAACTTATAATCATGATATTATTTGAGTACCGTAGTAGACTGTTTTATTAAGAAAAAATAAATAATAATCGGAGAAGGAAAATGTACTTAGAAGTACTGGACCTAAAAGATCCTAACCAAGTGAATGAAATCAAAGAAAAATATCAAATACATCACTAAAATATTGTATTTTCCATTGCAAATATTAAACTTGGCAGGGGCCAAACCCAAGAGTTTGTCAAACTTCGGTCCATATTATACTTACTTCTGGTTATTTTTGTCTAAACAGACGGATTGGCGACACATACCTCATTTTACTCGTCTCATCATGGCTAACAACTTTTCTTTTTGTTATGCTATTTCTACCGTTAATTCCATTTTAGGCAGTAAAAGTGTAAAAAACCGTAAAATTCTGATTTTTTGGTAATTTTTGTCAAAACTGATGGATTGACTCTAGGCGACATGTATCTCATTTTACGCGTCTCATTATGACTAACAAATTTTCTTTTTCTATTTCCACCGTTTATTTCATTTTAAGCTCTAAAAATGCAAAACGGATTTAATGTGGACAAGTTGTATGGCAGGTACCCCAACCGTACGCCTTACAGACCCCAAAATCAACTAGGCTCTGCACATTGGCTATAACTACTGAAGAATTTTTTTAAACGGACGCAGTTTACTCGAGTTATCGTGCACAGTAACATCTACATATCAACACGATGAGACTTTTTTGTGTGGGTTATGATGGTCTCTGGGATATGTGAAACTTCCCGAAGTCTTTTTGGACGATTTCATTTTGTTATATTTTTTGCATGATTTCAAGACTTCTATTCTACGTATGTCTCTACAGCCGTCATTTTCATTGTTAGTATAAACTAAAACCTCAGTCTTCTATAGAAACTTTTATGTCATGTAGTCCAATTTCTGAAGGTATTAGCGTCAATGACATAATCCAAGCAGCATAAAGCTAATATTGCTGTATTTTAATAACATTAATATTATCTAATATTTTGCATTAGTTTAATTTCCATCTGTCCTTTCACTTATTTTACCTTTGTTTAGTTTATTCTTAAACCCGTCTATGTTTCTGCCACACAACAAAGTTGGGAAGTTTATTCCAGTTCTCGACCATTCCATTGAAAAGAAAGTGCTTCTGAAGGTTCATAGCAAAACTCGATATTGACAGTATCCTATCATTGCCTCGTAGATGGCGGTCGGTGTGAAGTACGTAAATAGGCAGAATGTGGGTACATTGCTAATATCCGAAGAGTATCTTATAAGTCTCAATCGGGTCTCCTCGCTTTCTCTACCCGTTCAGTGTGGTAAGTCACAGTTTCTGTGACTTACTTCATTGTTCACAGCAGCTTTGTAAAGCGTCTCTGTACTCTCTCTAGTAAGTCAATGTATATCTTTTGAAAAGTATGGACTCCAAATCGGATAGCCAAATTCTAACAGCGGTCGAACATCAGACTTGTAAATTTTTAGCATTAGTCTGCAGTAATGTTGTTTAAGGAAAAACGACAAAGTTCGAGTAAATATGATAAGTCCATGCATCGTATTATTATAGTTTGGGCAAACGTGATCAAATCAGCCCTTAGTCGCTTTTTCCAGAAGTAACCGTAAGAGCGTATGGGGAAAATAAGATTTTCATTCAATCAAATGCAGACATCCTTTAGAACTTCAGCATTTTTTTCGTATATAATAAGATTTTTAAGGTGTCTGGTCACATTAGGATGATTTAACAACAAATTTGACTCTGTCACTTTTTTCTGTATATCGGCGGCATCTTTTATTTTGTGTTCTGGGGGATCCCGGGAATCGAAAAACGTCAGGAAATCAGAAATTTCGATGAGTTGTCATTTGTGTAATAAGAAGGACTATGAAAGTCAGCAATGACTATGTGGATTAGATTATATGCGTTGGAGTCTGGGCACTGCGAGAGGTCCAGAATTAATCTTCCCAAGTGTCGCTCCTCGACTGCAGTACGGTCCACACTCACACCAAAAGTGGAGCGATGCCTCCACTTCGTGAAAGCAAAATCTGCAGCTCGCTCTCAGAGAGTCTCATCCGATGCGATGTTTATTCAACTTGTAGTGACCAGCGAGGAGTTCTATAAGTTGATTCCTGCTTAATTTCAGCAGCTTCAAAGTTTTTTTTTGAGAAAATGCCTTTTTATTAGCTCTTTTGCAACTTTTGTCCTGGTACATTCTGCCAGTATTGGCGAGTCTGTTGTCTCTCCTGTTCTTTCAACCTTTGAGTCGCTGTAGCCTTTGACATGCCGCAGAATGGTTCTGAACCTATGATTAGTCGCAGGGCTCCATTTTTAGTCAATAGGTTGCCTGTGTTGTTCCAATCTATCCCTGTACGGCCAGAAACTGTCTATGTTTGTTGGCTTTTTGCATGTGTTCATATACACATCCGGTGAAAGCATACAACTTTGCCTGGAATTTGAACCTAAGCTTTCTATTGAAAGGCCGAAGATTTTCTTTAGCTATGCGGAAGAAAGTATTTAACGATCTAATATACTTACTTGGCGACCATCGCTTGCACTTTTGAATGAGAGGTTCTATCCAGCTGAGTTAAAAAGCTAAGACAGAATGCTTCATATAATGAGCGAGAAATTGTACCACAATCCACCTTCTGAGCGGTCATCAGAGCGCGGCACAGCGTCCTTAGAGAGAAATGTGGAGCGTGACCTAAACAGAAGTTTAAAATTAATATCATCGTTTCGCTTTCTGTCGACCATCACCCATCCCGAAGAGTTCATTTGGCAATGCAGAAGGCTATTGGGAAAGATGTGAGAACATTCTCCTATAAATACACTGTGGCTCTACAAAGCTATCATAAGACAATGCTAATTTATGGAGTGATGGCCCAGCGGTGATCTTCGAACGATTGCAAAAAAGCTAATGATTGTAAGCCTTGCATGTATAGGTGATGCAGGTGCTACGATAACAGCTCCCACAAAGACACTGAAAGTTATGTTGGGTTTAACACCTCTAGACCTTTTTAAAACTCGAACTCGAAGGAGAGAACCACAAAATACAGGAAAATTCTACACCAAGTGTGTGATGACTTCCCACTACTGATGATAGACACAGACACCACGCTACATGAGTACATATGAAATCGAAGACTATTGCGAATATTTGACATTATAAATAAATACATTTATTTATAAATACATGCATACATTTTCAGTAAAGGTTATACAAGAAGTCTTGAGGGTGAAGACCTTGTATTAGATCATAGTTGGTTCAAAGACAAATAAAGGTCCTGGACTCACACTCCTTTGGACAAAGATCAAAAAATCCCTGGGGCCTATCTTCATGATTTTCACACGTCCAACAAGGGAATAAAGTGATAATTGCAGATCAGCCACTTAGCTATAGGATTAATAAAAATAGAGAGCAATAAAGGAGTCTGAACACTGAGACAAGCAGGAAGTAAGATGAACATACTGTGATAATTGGATGATTTAAATCTACTGTCTGGGTGCTCTCAGATAGAAGTCAAACCGGATATATCAAAATTGAGGCCTGAATAATTGTTTCCCTAATCACTAAAATTTACAAGAAAACAGTGTTCCAAACAAGCTTACCAGTGCCATCTGTTAAATTCAGTTTCGCCTCATTCTTAATTGTACTGTAAAACTTGTAGATCGAATCCAATATCGTCTTTGGCAAGTTTAAATCTTTGAGGTAATCGCCGATGAGTTGGAGGATGTCGTTCCGGTCGGTCAAGTCGTCGACGAAAAATTCCGTGAAACGATTACGCAGCCCGACGGGTAGATCCTTCTTGCCGACATCCGTCGCCGGATTCATGCAAGCGAACAAACGGAAGTTTGGATCGCGGCTAATCGTCTCGTTATTTCCTTTTTCGAGCAACACTATCGTCGCATCCGGCCCTTCTAACAGACCTGCTAAACATTCAAGCGTTTCAGCGGAAGCTAAGTTTATTTCGTCGAGTAGGACCCAGTCGCCGTTCTGCATCGCGCGCACCAATGATCCTTCGATGAACGCAAACGCGAGCGAATTTTGTGATTTTGATTGCAATTCCATTTTTGTGATTTTTTTCCCTAACTCTAGCCACCGCAACAAGAATGCTTCATGCGCTTCGGTTAGCTCTTTCTTCATTTTGAGCGCAGTTAAATTGCGCACGGCAGCAGTCTGACCATGTTTCATCAAGCTGATTAAATTCGCCCAATGTCTTGAAACGAATGTCCTGTTTATATGATTTAAGAAATTTATATTTTTTGAAGCGACATAATACTCCCGGAACAACTCCTCGAATTCTTTACGCACCGGCTCCATTACGAATTTCAAATCGACTGGTTTGAAACCGCCAATCAAATCGGCAGATTCAGATTGTTGATTCATATTGATCACGATTAAATTATTGCCGGTTTGCCTCGCTAGGTACTGTACGGAAGAGGTCTTGCCGGTGCCGGTCTCGCCGACCAGCAGCACCGGCTCGCTCAAAACCACGCAACACGATATCCTCTCCAGTAAACAAACCGATGGACGCGTAAACGAGAACGTAACCGATCTGCTGTTCAGATTTAGGGAATCAAGCGTTTTTTCTTTCCTGGGGACGGAGGCGCGACCGACATCGAAGGCGTCGGGTGTAATGCTGATGTGCGGCTTTTGCAAGTTGCAGTAGAACTCTGCTTTCATTTCGACGATTCCTAGACAGGCGGATATGGCTTTTGCCAGCCGTAAACGATCGCCGGGCTGCGGGGCACAGCACGTAAAAATATCAATGGCGTCGTGCAGTACTTTTAAGCCGGATTCCTGGCTCCATACGACAAAATCAACGGATGCACGCGAACACCACTTGAGCAAATCGCGCGTCGAAATCTGTCTGCCGAGTCGCAGTGGAAAGAGTTCCGGATTATTCTTTATAATGCTCTCTAGTTGACTTTCGTGTTCGTTTTGCTCAATCTCATTCTGAAGCGAACAGTCGTGATTACCAGCCGAGAATAGCAGGAACACATCGACCATCTTCGATGCGATTGTTTTTAAATTAGGGAATAAATTTTGAACAACGTCCAGCAGTTCGTGTCTCGATAATGGTTCTATGTGTATTTGTGTTAAATGTCTTTGTAATAATGCACTAGCATTCGAAACTGGCTTCTGGCGACTGTTGAGTGCAGAACTCCTAAAACAAATGAAATGAATAAGAATACATTTATTTACAACAATAAAGTAATAAAACATACATACAAAGTGATAATTAAGATAACGTACAAAAAAAAAACAAAGACTAAGTAATAAAAATAGGTGTTTAAAAAAAATATCCTCAGAGTAAAATCTCTGATTTAAAGGACACTTCTAAAGTATAGTCACCAGTTATATTAAAAATATTTATTAATACATATAAAACATATAAATAACTACATATTACGTAGGTAGTTAGGTACTTAAGAGACATAGCCATTATTCTTCCCCAATCGACTATTTTTAATGTATACAGGGAGGCGCGCAGCAGACACATGGATTTGAAAAGGACAAGGACATGTTCCCAGATGCATGGATTTGAAAATGGAATAAAACGTAGACTGTTACAAAATTACCAAGTTTTTTATCATGTTTCTACTATGTTTTTATTAACTAGCTTTCTTGTTTGTCTGTTTGGTAGAAATTTTGCAATCGATTTTAAACTAACTTACCGATATTTGATCATGCTGAAATTATGCACACACCTTTGTTTCTGATGACAATACAATACAGTGTGATATTACAAGATTTACGGTAGAGCCAATATAGAGGTCACTATAAAATGGCGGATTAATTTTCTCTTTACAATCTCCTGGGCATGGGTATCAGATGAAAGGGTGTAACAGGTAGAATACAATAAGCCATGTGATGTCATTCTAAATCCAATATGGCGGCCACAACAAAATGGTGGATTACTTTTTTCTTTACAACCCCCTTTGACATGGGTGTTTGAGGCATTGCCATAGGAATTTCGGCGATTTGGGATAGAATGTTGTTTTTGGGGGCTTCCAGGGTCTGTATTATTCCATTTTCAAATCCATGCGTGTGGGAGCAATGCCCTCTTCAAATCCATACGTCTGACCATACGTGCTCCATCCTGTATGTGCATTAGCAGCATTAGGCTGATGCATGCACTTCGTTTATGCGTTTGCACTTTCACTTTATATGGTTGTCTCTTTCTAATATTGTTAGAAGTTTTTCTAATTGTTATTTTACGCTGTAGCAGATATCACTTTTCTGTGCCTATTAGACACTATTTCTTTGATTTTCACTATTTCTTTGATTTTCATATCAATTTTTTTCTTCCAAGAACCCTACATAAAATAGAAATCTAGTTTGCAGATGATTGTCATGTAGTATTTCAGTGTTGCAACAAACTACTAAAAAATACAAATTCCTTAGGAATTTTAAAATAAATCATAAAAAACGGGTATAAAATAGCCTAATATTATGTGGTTTTATAGAACAAAATAGATAATTTATTTCCTCAGTTAAAATTATTCTTTTCATGGTTGCCTATCGTGTCACAATGTTAACATTTCATATCAAGATGGCGGGGTCGAAAGTGTCTGCTTTTGCGCTCCGGCCGAATAAGAGTTTCTTTAGGGGCTGTGTCTCCAACATTCGCTTAGGTGACCCTTTTTACAATAAAAAAAATGTATTAAATTCAGTGTTATATAGGTAAGTCCCCCTCCAGTTTTTTTATAGTGGCTTGATAAAAGTATCAAGATGGAGGTTACCAAGCGGTCTTTCTTTTATGTTTCAGCGACTTCCAGGCACTTTTAATACAGCCATTTCTGTAAATAATCTCGATTTCTTCATGAAAAAAACCCCGATAGAATCATGAGTTGGACAAATAAATGATCAGCTAGTAAATCTGAATGCCAGCTAGCAAGTGTACTGTCCATCATATCGGTAAATGTAATCCTAAAAATACCTACACATTGAATGGAGCCACACTCGAAAGCGTATCAAAGCAAAAGGACCTCGGTGTAACCATACCCAGTCATCTGAAATGGGAACCGCAAATCTCAGCCATAGCTAAAAGGACGCACAGCTTAATATATTTGATTAAAGAAGCTTTTAAGAAATTTAACACATTAGGTAATACTGAAATCTACAAGACATTAGGCCATTGATAGAATATAGTTATGAAATTTGGAATTCGTATTTCATCAAGGATATTCATTATTCAGTTACTTGAAGGAGCGCAGACGTTTCACCAAAATCCCAAGGGAACTAAGGCATATGGAATACGAGGAGACTCCCAATGTTAAAATTGCTCATACTACAAGACAGGCGAAAGCGTGGAAACTTAATCAAGACATATAAAGTGCTGCAAGGACATTATAGCTGCAGTGACCTACTTAACCGACTCCACCTTAGTATCGGATGATTGTAATCGCCAACCGCAGGAAGTGATTGAATCAGTGATGTAAACCAGTTCAAATAATGCTCAGATAAGTTTCTTGAATCCAGTGATTGACATTATTCATATGTATAATTCGATATGTGCACATCAACTTAAGCGACCCGTTGTCATTGTAACTAATAATAATAATAAAAACATATTTCACAATTATGTCAAGATAAATCGACTGAACTTACCGTTGAGTTACGAAAAGCTGGAATCCAGGGTCGATGGGGATCGCTTCGCGATATTCCGGAACAGACAGAACATTCTGCTCGAGTAAAGAGCTCAATACCGAAGCGACGTCCAATGCGGCGCAATCTATGTCTTCGAGGAGTAACCAATAGCCCTTCTGTACTGCCTGAAAGAAAAAATACATTATTCTTAGAGAGAAAAAACAGTAATGATGCTGCTATGCCAAAGTTTATAATGCTATAAACATTTTCTGTCGAACAGAGTTGTCGATGATTGGAACAAACTTCCAAACAGTGTTGTGTATGCTAAAAACAAATTTTTAAGTATTTTTCAAAACAGTTTCATCAAGCGTGGAAAGATTGATTAAAAACAAAATAGTCAATCAGATACGGCCACAGACAATTAAAAATTAGTTTAATTTCATTTTCCAAATAAAACATTCAACAAAACTACATGATATATATATGAGATGTGTGACCATGGTCACATTTCGAATATAATTGATTTAGATTATCAGATTCCCAATGGTTTTTCAGCCCAGTACATGTAAGAATAACTAAAAGATGGTTTCTTACCTCAGTTAATATGCCGGGCTGCCAAACAAATCCTCCAGGGATGTCAGTGCACTTGTAGGTTCCGAGGAGCATCCGAGAGTCTGTCTGGTCTCCAAGTTGAACCTTCTTCATCGCCGTACCTTGACGACCAGTTACAGCAGCTAAGTACTCAACCAGTGAAGTTTTACCTGAGCCGACTGGACCACATAAACAGATGCCTTTACCTGAAATTATATTTATATTATTACCATAGATAAACCAGAAGCTTGACCATTTAGGGCAGATTAGATCACCAAGGCAGGCAATACATTATTGAACAAGGTCTAGGTGAACAAGAATTAAAAATGCAGAAACTTTCTCACTATTGTGGTTGTTGCCACTATTGCCATCGCCTTCTGCATTACCTGTTTGAGCCCAATGTCGAGTGAGATCTTAGGAGGCAGTCCTGAGATGTTTAGCGACTCTCTTAGGAACAGGGCCAGTTAATGGTACTATAGAAGCAACACGGGTTCCCCTTGTCAGCAACTTAATGGCTTAAGTCGAGATACTTCATAATTTTATCTTTCTCTGCCTTATGAAGATTTTCAAAATGTGGCTTTGTTTATGCAGATCAAATAAGGCTGTCTCGTATTCTTATCGATGACTACTATATCATGCTTATTCACCACAATTGTTATGATCAGTTATAACTACATAATAGTTTGCAAAGCAACTTCCGTTGAGTACTTATAATATGGCACATGGCGTCAACTAAATCATATCTGAAGGTGAGCTTTTGATGAATAGTTCTATCTCCTAGGTTATGGACCATCGCAAATTGTATGTAGATACTTTCACTGCACAGATCGCAACTTTTTTTATTTTTTATTTATTTGATTTTCACCTTAGAACTAAAGCAGAGTTGTGAATTTACATTGTATGTTATATATCAAAGTAAATGCAGATGCAAAATTATGCTATGAAGGGTTTATCAATGACGGAATGCTCTCAGCAACAGATTTTTCGGAGCGCCCCGAATGAATGATATTGTCAAAAGGCCTAATCTTTTGGCAAGCTTAAGGAGTCTACTGGTATGACCATGATCTACTGCCGCATCCTACATTGGTGCTGTGCTGAAAAAGCACATAAATCAATGTATTCCATATTTGAATTTGGCGCCATTGGCTCGAGATACCGAGTGGCTGTAATGATGACCAACAGAGATCATGCGTGCGTGTGTGCGTGAGTGCGTACGTAATATTGTCTGTCTAAACAGATTTCTATTTGTCTACCTCGCATCTTCCTTCTGTCAACCCAACCTGATATAACGATTTTAATTATTTTAATTCCAAATGTTATAGTTTGTTATTTTAGCGATCAGTAAATATAATAACTAAGTATTTGGCTTCTCACCTGAGGCAATCGCCAGCGTAATGCTCCTTAAATTATCGATGGTCGATTTCACATGCACCAACCTTCCAGGGACGACATTCTCTGCGTTTAAAACCGGCAACATAGACAAGATGCACTTTATATCCGATATCGGGTCTTCGGTGCCTTTGGTGGTTATAAAATAACTATTCTCGTCGGTGATTTCTTTTATTTTATAATTATTTATTACGGTGACATCGCTGAAAGCGCTTAAGTAAAACTTGTTAGCTTGCCCTTCTGACATGCCCGTGACGATCGCCAAGCAACGGCATACCAGCCTGAAAAAATACGACAAAGTGAAAGATCTTGTTTGGTGTTACCAGTGTAAACAAAACTACCAATGTTTAACCGCTCCAGCACCCACCCCACGTATCAACGGATGATACGGACGATTTTCGGACCTCAGCGCCCTCGTATCATCCGTTGATACGGCAGATACGGCGCTGACTTTTTACATTTTTCTACCTTATGAGTTATTACTATCGTAAT
>JAOPUG010000053.1:22137402-22149476 GCA_027564375.1 Micropterix facetella | reverse complement strand
GTATGTCATCGCGGTCCGCACAAAACTAGCCGGCGGTCCGGATCCGGACCGCGGTCCTCCATTTGGTGACCACTGAGGTAGAGAATGCACAAGCGACCTCGAATCCGCGACCAGACTGTAGGATGAAATCCGTCCAATTCTGGTAGTAAGGGAGTGAGGACCGCCCAACTGGGTGGCACTTCCCTGTGCCTCACTGTAAGGAGTTGGACTCTTACGGGCTATGTGGCATAGTTGGATTTGTGTATTATCTTCATCTTTGTATATCATCCCACAGGAAAAAGGACGATCATTATCGTTATAACTTCCTGGGATGGCGGGTTCGCCCGTTGCACTGACACCGCTCAACTGCCTAATACACATAGGTAATTAAAGTTCTCTGTATCAAATATCGAGTGCATCAAGCATGATCGCATCCAGAAACTGTAACTATTCCTATAGTTGAGAACGAGCCTATAAACTAAAGCGATTACAGGTAGGCAACATGATAAATATGTGAAATATACGATCAAGCTTTCCTAAAAAGTAAAGTTCATATAAAATAAGTAAGTAATGAAATGTGTGTGTCGAAATTCGTGATCATGCATTTTTTTGACTAGATAGTTTTTCATACTTTTTCACTTAGAATAATAATTGGTTAATAGTGGTAGGTGTCTCTATCAATAATAATATTAGAAATTTGATATCCTGCATTTAAGACATACATCTCGATGCTGCCATGACAGATTCACAAACTCAAATGCCCTGCCGCAGTTTGTGCTTTTTCGTGAGCAGAGGGTGCTACTGAAAATATTGTTATTGTCACTGTGCTGGTAATCACATTATTATATAATATTTATTTTACCCGTCGCAGACGGAACTAAGGATTTCTACTTCACGATTTCCGCATCTCAAATACTATGGCTTCGAAGGGGTAGTGAATGGGTGGTAAGGTGCATGCTCACATGTGGCAAGACAGCTGTCCTAAACCTACCACATTCAGTCGTTAGTCCGGAGTCCACCGCTCATCTCCCAGAAGTGTAACAATAGTATTATGATGGGCCCGACAGCTCCGTTTGTACTTAATATATATGATTTTTAGAGGGGCCATTTCCCAGCTGTCGCCGGTTATTTTATATTAAAATCTGGTACTCACCTTATCTCCCTGCTCCGTTATTTTTGAGAGAAGTTCAGACCGATTCGCGGAAGACTCCGACTTCACGGCAGTCGCTGCCGATGGGACCATCTCTGGTTTCCACTCTTTCCCACTGACTTCTTTGAATTTCTTCTTCAGAGAGAGAAGAATCTGCACTTCGGGTTCGATTACGCTCTTCTCTGACTTTTTCTCTTTAAGTTGGCGTATCTTTACACCCTGATCGGCAATCTTCTTGAGAAGAGATGATTCATCCTCATTTGAAGAAACTGAAGAGTTGGTCTTTATTTCAGAATTCGACGATTGCTTGATTGGCAAAGTGGTTTGAAGCTGAGGATAAAACACAAAAATAAGTTTAGTATTATTGTTGGAGACAGTGTGGTACAAAATGATAAATTTTAACCCTCTGACAGACTTTTATAGAAAGCAATAGAATCAGAATCATTATTTTATTCAACGTAAATATATGTTAAGGACATATATTTTATAAATTTAAATATAAAAATATTTCAATAAGTTATTAGGTTAGGATAAATGTATGTATAATTAGGTAAGGATTTTGGCCATTTATGCCTTATCACATAATTCAATAATAACAATAATTCATTCATTTCAATTTACTAGGTTAATATTAGGTTCAGTAATTATTAGATTCAGTCATTTACAAGGTTAAGATAATTTTATGTTTAACCTTTAAGTACTGACGTGTGGTCTGACAAGACACTTCGACACTCGAAAAGTCTAGTTACCTATGTTAGCGTAGTAGTATTAACCCGCGCTTCTCTCTACTCCTCGAGCAGTAATCCGGCAGTGTTCGTGGAGAGTGGTAGTATGCAATTTTCGTAAGTTATGGCTGTGATAAGATCGCGAGTGAGCTGTCAGACCACTTGTCGGTACTTATGTAACTTTTTTTGGGTATGACTTTTTTCAGATTATTATGGTTTTCCTCTTTTATTTTCAGTAAAATTTTATAATGAATAAGCCAGGCTCTTCGGGCATGAAACGGAAAATCCTGAAAATAACAGTGTTCCTGTCACTAAGTATCAGTCATTGATCTTTAAGTGCCTATCAGTAATTTGAAATTACGCTCGTCAATAAAAAGACTTCTTGGGCCAGATGCATCGGAAAATGTAAGGGAAGAAAATGAAACGGAGGATAACAAACCTAGAAAACTCTGTCATATCTGTCCCTCAAAACTAAAATGCAAGACTGCTTACAAATGTGACACTTGCACGATACATGAGTGCCTTCAATGCAGCAAGCCTGTGTGCAAAGACTGTTTGTAATATTTGATAGTTCCTACGACTTGATGTCTTGTGATTTTTTATATAACAACTGATTATTTATGTTTTCGTTATTTTCATAGTTTTCCTAGTGTGTTTTTGAGGAGATAAAGAAAATATATTAAGATTAAGGCAAAAGTCAAATTTTTCATTGACATCAGTGATTTTTGCTTATAATTATTAATAAATGTATTTTTTTATATTTTGTTTTATTTAAACAATTATATACGTATGTATATACAATATTGAGAAGCAATGGTTTTAGAAAAATACAAAAAATACACTATTTTTTTATATTTAAACTATGGTGGTCTAACAGACCTCACGACTGTACTAATGTAACAAAAACGGCTTGTAGGTACTCAAGATTAATTACGTAAGGATTTTGGAGATTTATACCCTCTCTTGTTCTTCTTCATTAGTTAAATTGGGACTGGTATCCCGTGAGGGGGTAAATCCAAGTCTTATTTTAATGTAGATACTTCTAATATAGAGAAAAAATATTTTTAATTTAGTGATGTAAATAAGTTAAGAAAACATGTATAATATTCAAGTCTTGGAATAAAGAAATAAAGAAATAAAAATATTGCCTTACTTTCAAAAGTCAATAAGACAATAACAAATTTATTTATTGTATGATTTGTTTTCTTTAATAATAAATATTACTTAATAAATAAATACAAACAATGCTGTCATTGAATTCACCAACTGGAATCAGGCCCATCATAATATTATTACACTCTGGGAGAGCAACGATGGACCTGATGCCTCAAGACCTAAAATGCAGAAAGCGCATTTTTAGACATTTTTTTCTAGGAATGAATTGTTTATTTTCTTAGAGAGACCAAGATCTTTAGGCGACGAGCGCTAAGTTCCACTGCGAGAAGGTGAACAGTGAAGCCTTTCCGGGTGAAAGCATTTGCAAGATCATAGTATCTATTTAGTTTGAACTATGGTTTTTGGGGATATTTGACTCCCATGTACCTGTTAATTCTACGATAATGGCTAACTTCCAAGATAGTGAATAAAGAGTTAGATCTGGACGGAGAGCTGTGATCTGAGACTTTCGGGAAAATGCCACTAGTAACTTAGAGGCCGAATCGAACTCCAGAATCCAATCCGAAGATTTCTCGATTATTGTGAAAGGTAAGTGTAATTTTTTTGCATTTTAAGCTGTTCCACACAAACTGTATTGGGGTTTGTATGGCTAATTACCTTGTGAATTATGGCAAGGACTGTAATGGTGGTGTGTACTGATCCTGAACAAAAGTCGACTTGCAGATAGCTAAAATATGTCCAGCTGTGCAAGGAGTATTACTACAAAAGGGGGCATGAACTTTATTTTATTTATTTATTTATTTTCATCAATAAACAATACAAAACAGATATAAATACATCTATAACTAAATAAGTGTGGCAGGTGCATAAAGGTAATATTGATGGGACGCACTCGGAATAAAAATTGATTTTCTGTGCGCCCCACAATTGCCCCGAATTATATTTAATTAGTAAGTACAAACGGAGCTACCATGGAATTCACTGACCAGAGTCAGGCCCATCAAAATACTATTGTTACACTTATATGAGCGGTGGAATCCGGACTAACGACCGGCTGTGGTAGGTTTAGGACAGCTGTCTTGCCACATGTGAGGATTTACCTTACCACCCATTCACTCCCCCTTCAAAGCCATAGTTACGAATTATCTGTGTCCCTTATTTCATTTATGTTTTGTATCACGGTGTGATATAATTTCTATGCACTTGACTATGTCTATTTCTAATGAAATGTACTTAATCGATTTTCTATTTGACAATGCTAATAAAAAAATTATTGACTATTTCTATTACTTGATACATATTAATAATATAATGACTATTTTAATTTGTAATGTAATCACATAAAACATTTAATTTTACTTTTTTGATATTTTTAACAGGACATTTACTGACATATTCTTTATTCTCATTTTTATGATCTAATGAATTCATATATATGTTGATAATAACATTCTTTTTTTAAATTATTTTTATTACGTTTTTATTAATGGTAATCTCAATGGTCAAATCAAATAATTTTATTGTCTTAAAAACTGCCATACATAGTTGTGTATGCATTAAATCATTGCTGTTACCTTTACATTTATACTTCTAACATAATTAAATTCTTTATTCTGTTGTCAAACAAATGAAAAATATTTATAATTTAGAGTGAATAAAGTACATAGTAAGTACAAACGGAGCTGCCATGGAATTCACCAACCAGTGTCGGGCCCATCATAATACTATTGTTACACTTTTGGGGGGGTGAGCGGTGGATTCCGGTCTAACGACCGGCTGTAGTAGGTTTAAGACAGCTGTCTTGCTACATGTGAGCGTGCACCTTACCACCCATTCACTCCCCTAAAGTATTTGAGATGCGGAAATCGCGATTTTTTATATTTTTTCTAGGAATGAGTTATTTATTTTCCTGAAGAGACCAAGATCGCCTTCTTCCACCGCATGAAGGTGAACAGTGAAGCCATTCCGAGTGACGGTATTTGCGAGATCATGATATTTATTTAATTTGTATTCGTGGTCTTTTGGGATATTTGATTCCCATGGAACAGTTAATTTGACGATATGGGCCATCTTCCGAGATAGAGAGTAAAGAGTTGTATTAAGAAATATTATCTAACGTACACCTATTATAACTAAGGCGATTGCTCTTGATAAACTCTATACACAGACACCCGAATCCTGGCTTCCTCCCCTGGGTCGTGAATTACACTGATCTTAAGAAACTGAGAGCGCCTGTTTTAATGAATTGTCGCTTCACCGCCCCTTCCGATGTAAAATCAACTTCGAATCGACACCGCACTTGTGTCTGAAGGTAATATAGTTTAGGAGTAGTATACATTTTCGATGTGGTATCCATTATCGTTAGCATTCAAATTACTAACCTGGTACTCTTCTGGTATCTTTCAGTCTAATTTTAAAGATGTTTTGTGTCAAAAACCATTTGAAAATCGTTCCTTTTCAAAGTAAGTAAATTGCTTTCACTTTTAAGTAACACTCAATTCTAGTTTGCTATAGGAAATTACGTACTAACTACATCCTAATTACTTTAGCAAGCTTTGATACCTGCCCATCATCGTAATATATAGTTACGCTGATCATTGACTGACTGAATCTGTAACGCTGTCTGTAGATGCTGTGTTACGCTGTTCATTGACTGACTGAATCTGTAACTCTGTCTGTAGACACTGTGTAAGGCTGTGGGGCGGCAAAGGAGGCTGGGAAAGAGGGCGGAAGGAGTGGGGGTAGGGTAGAGAGGATGGGGATTGAGGAGGCGAGGGTGTAAATGCTTGTGGCAGGAGTGGGGGGGAGGCTCCTGTATCATTCGAAATTCGATGTATTTGACTGGCGCCTTAGGCTCGCTACCAGCTGGTTAGACTATACTGAGACCAAACCCGGTGCTGCTATTAAATATAAAATTATTTAAAAAGGTATTTTTGCCCAACTGTATAAATACACACGTGTACTCCAGAATAAATTCTAATTATATTTATTATGAATGCTGTTATGAATGGCATTCAGTATGGATGACATTCACTCCGAAATGGTATAATGATTGCAGCTGAAAGCATTCAAATGAAGTGATTTTTTGAAAATAAATTTTCAGCGACAAAGATTTCATACGATAACAAAGGTGAAATAAAGCAGACATTGCCTTGCTCGAGACAAATCGGCACTACTGTGACACTATCAAATCTCTTTGCAACTTTACCCGTGAGGCAGAAAGAGTTTCATAAGAACATCAAGAGGGAGTTTGCTAGGATGACTCAGATATTGTACGCGTATTGTCTCGTATCAGAGGGTATAAAGTGAGTATGCTTCTTATTCTTTACTAGCCTTTGACCCGCATCGCATCCTCCGCCTGGCGCTCAGGTCTTTGGCCCTTGATAGCTGGTAAAGAGAATTAACCCCAAAATGTAATTAGATAATACGTGCCTTATTTGCCTTAAATGGGGTCATCAAATGTAGAACTGGGGAGTGCAGATGGTCAGATATCTATTCTGCTGGTCCCGGGTTCCAACTTGTCAAATGTAATAATATAAATCGCTGACTGATTAGTTAAGTATTTAATTATGTACTGCTCTATCGATCAGCTGTCGTCAACCAGTACATTGATTTAGGACAAAGAGGCCATCTATTATCTAATTTATTTTGGGGTTGATTCCCCTTCAGGCTATCCGACAGGATGTATTATCTGGTTCTAAAAATCTGATAGTAAAAGTAATTGATGCTGCATTTTCAGATACAGTTATATCACCCAAATCACTACCACGAGTTTATTTGCTAGAAATTTCCACTTTGAACTTCATGTTAACAAGACATTTTTATTGTGCTTTTGCCGAATGAAGTCCGTATACAAACTCCATGACTACCTCAGTGCAGATGTTTGCAGTCAACTAATTGAGGTTCTCGTTCTTTCTATACTAGACTATGGTGAATGTGATTACTGCTCATGCCTGTATAGGAAGACTGAGAGTGCAGAGGATGTAAGGTATCGCTTTACAATTCCGCTACGGAGTAATGTCACTCCTTTTCTTTCCAGCACCTCCATGCTGAACATGGGATGAAGACGCGAGCTCCACTCTACGACATTCCTCCATAAACTAGTAAAAACAAATAAGCCCGGTTATCTTTACTCGAAGCTGATATGATCGTGAAATACTCACTCGTATGGTACGAAGCCCCGCAGCTATATGGCTGTGGTTCCTCGCTACAAAAAAAGAGATATAAAGGAAGATTTACCTGTAATGCTCCCATGATCTGGAATAACTTTACTAATATAACAAAAACTAGTTCAAACACTCGCACAAAGCTCTGCTTCTTAGTGAACAACAAAACGCTCGTGCTGATAACGGTAAACTTATTTTAATAAACAATACGTCCTAAAAATCAGACAATGCCTAAGGATGTGTGTCTTTTGATAGTAGAAGAATCCATTTGGATGTGCATAGTCGTAATTATTTGTTGTATATGCCTAAATAGTTCAATTAAATGTTTTAATTTTTTCCTGAATTTCATACTTTGTAAAAAAAAAGGGGTTTTTGAGATATTAGTGTACCATACCATAATGCCATTTTCATGGATGATCAACATTGCATTCATCAGCCGTGACATCTAGGACCATTTACATAAATGGGATTCTGAAATATCAGTGCTTTCAGTTTATTTAGGTTCTCTAGGAGTCTTCAACCGCCAGACTACCGAATCTGCATAATCTGTATTATACACGATTGTGTATAATTATGGGTCTGACTATGGCAGTGTATAGCCATAGTGCGATTTTGTGCTTTGCCCCCTCCCCTTACTGTTTTACAATGAACTAAGGGTCACCAGTTAATTAGGTTAAATTTAGGAAATTGATCAGTGTCATTGTTGATTAAGTCGAGATTAAGAGTCACTGATCATTTCTCAACTCTATATTTTTCTTTTATCATCGTCCAACTCTAGACCCCACTAGTTCGTCAGTCTTATAGCCACCACCGACGGAGGAGTTCGCTCCCTAAGCTCAGCGCTAGAAGAAGAGGCACACGTGGTTGGCAGGTGGTAGATTCCCTATCTATCCACCCGTTCGTGTTACTTTTAATTGCTACTTGAATTATTCAGCAATTTTGCAGTTGTTTAATTGCTGAACCGGCCAGATCTAATTTATTTAGAGCGGGTTTGCCACCGTTTTGTGATCCAAAAGCCCTACGTTCCCTTAAATGGTATTGTTTAGATGTGGATTCCAAGTTGATTTATTTTCTATAGCTGTACCTATATTTTTACTAATTTACTTCACCTATTCGCAGAATCATATGTACGAATCAAACGAAGAAAGGCACCAAAACAGTCGTGGTCGCTACGCAAGGAGCGAAGTCGATCCGCGAAAACATCTCATGCGTATTCGGCATAAAGCAGTTGGATTCACTCCTCGAATTGAAACCGAAAAGCCCCACTTCGTACGTTCCTAATTTAAAAGACAAACTATTGAGTCAAACGGAAATCGAGCCACTCTCACAGACAAGCGAAGGTGACGATTCGCCTCGTGAGCCATTGCAGCTGTCGGAGGATTCCGAGGATGCTTCAGATAATTTTATGACGTCGTTGAGCTTACTCACGCCGGAGAGTCAGGAGATGGAACCCACGACGGTGGAGTTTGTTGGTTACGTGTCGTCGTGCGCGCACGGCGCCGGTCGGTCGACGTCCGACCGGCAGTTCTATTACGTCAATTCGCGGCCGTGCGATCCGCTCAAAATTATGAAACTGATCAACGAGACGTACCGCCAGCATAACCCGCACCAATATCCATTCGTTTTCCTGAATTTAAAACTGAAAGGATCATCTGTCGACGTGAATGTTACACCGGACAAGCGGCAAGTATTTTTGGAAAGAGAAAAAAATTTGATAGAAATATTAAAAGTATCATTGCTTAAGCTATATCAGAATATACCGTCAATGGTTAAAGTTAATAATGAAGATAAAAAGCAGCTTGTTTCAAATAGCGAAGCACCGAAATTGCAGTCATTTTTGAATAGATTCATAAATAAATCAACATCAACAACGAATAATGGAAACAGTATTTCTGACGAAGCAACTAATGATAAAAAACGCAAATCAATGATGGATTCTTTTGTCACAAGCAATAAAATCATGAAAGTAGAAAACGAGTCCACTGATGAAAATTCCGATGCTAATACTGAAACGAATGCGAATACTGAAACGAATACTCAATTTAAAATTGAGAATGAAGGTCTGAAAAAAGAAGTCGTCTTTCTCTCATTCGGCGATTTACCAGCGACTCAAATCCGCACAGTTGAAGAAGTCATGTCGAGTAATGCTAGCGGTGCAACAGCGAAAAAAGAATCACCCCGATCGAAACCATGTGCAAAAACCAAACACTCCGACAAAGCAAAATCAACCACCGAATTCTCTGAACCTCCTGAAATCCAGAGAAAAGTCTCCGTCGTCAAAACTTCGATTGATCACATAAAATCCTTAATGGCGATACCTTCAGCTGAAGCCGCAAATCAGTTAAATAAGATCAAATTCAAGGCGACGATCGCTCCGGGAACGAATAAAAACTGCGAGCAAGAGCTTCAGAAAGAACTGTCCAAGGATCTCTTCGAAAAGATGCGCATAATAGGACAGTTCAACTTAGGATTTATAATAACAGAGCTCGACGATGATTTATTTATAATCGACCAACATGCTACAGACGAGAAATACAATTTTGAAACCCTTCAAAGGAGTACCATACTCACGAACCAGAAATTAATAATGTAAGTACATATTTTTTTATTTATTTACATATTTAATATCATTTATGTAAATTCTTAAAAAACTTTAGGCTTTATGAAGAAAAATAATAATAGCCACATACACGAAGAAGAAATCCCAGAATCGGATTTAGGAATGCTTAACGTTTTTAATAGAGATGAGTGGGTATATCCTAGCTGAACAAAAGGTATAGCGAGGTTAAAGAGCTCTTTGAATGCAGGTAACATTGTCCTCCACCCACCCATACTTCTAAAACTAATCCATCCTTCCATCTCGCAAAGGAAATAGGTCAATTAGAGCTGAATTTAAGCGAAATAACTATGAAAAAGCAGTTTGATTGTAAATCAGCACATCCTGTTTCTTAAGGACTATATAAAAATTTGAAAACCTGGAAAATTTAGAATTAGTTTATTTTTTTAATCAAATGATTAAAAGAATCAGACAGGCAGAAAATTGAAAACAAAAAGGTTTATAATGCCAATTTTGATTAAATGAAGCACTCAGTCCTTCACTCTGAATTGAGATGTTTAAGTAGTCCGGAGGCCACCGCTCACCCCCCAGAAGTGTAAAAATAGTATTATGATGGGCCCATTTTTGTCGGTGAATTCCATGGTAGCTCCGTTTGTACTTACTTAAGCCTATGGTATTCATAGGTAACAATAAATGTTTCCACAACTGTACACTTACATAAACAATTTTTTTAAAGAAGTACATTTTGAAATGGAACTTTGGATATAGAATAAAGTTTATTCTATCTAACTGTCATTTGTTTTTTCATTGTGGTGTCATTTTAAAAATTGCATATCTGCATTACGATGGATTTAACTGGTGAAAATTTTCACTGTATAATTTTCTACTATACAATGTGTAATTTGACAGCTCAGCAAAGCCTCGCTCAGCTTAAAACTATTTTTGGCGATGAAGCATCAAGCAAGACAACAATTTATAGCTGTTTTGCAGAATTCAAACACAAACACAGTCATGTCAATCTCAGTGATGAATTTCGTGAAGGTCCCACCACAAACGCTGTCAACAACAAAACCTTGGTATGCGGCGTATGATCGAAACAGACAGGCATGTGACCTACCGTTAGATTCGGGCATTCTTAGCCATAGACATGAGTCAGGTATAATCAATCCTGCACAAACATTTGGCTGTGAGAAAGCTGCTTTAGTGGATCCCACAAATTTGACAAATTTGGTGTGGATTATAGTAACAGGTGAGGAAACATGCATTTTAGTTACGACCCTGAAAGAAAGCAACAATCGACCATTTGGGTCTACCAAGGTGAGCCGAACCCAACCAAAGTGGCATGTAGTTTGCCGCGGAGTAGATGATCGCTTCTTTTTAAAGGAGAACTGGACACGAGGCTACTATTGCATTAGGGAATATCATATCCTGAATCCTGGTTGGTACTCGACCATTTGCTTGCTGGAAGTCATTGACGTACTCCGTAAAAGCAACCGTAAATGCTGCATTATCTTGTATGATGACAATGCCGGCTCTCAACCCGCAAACTAATTTTTGAAGGCGAAAAACGTAGAACTCATGAACCATTCTCCATACAGTCCGGAATTGTCACCTCGCGACTTCCTATTTCCAAAAATTAAGAACCAATTATGCATTCAAAGATTTTCATCGCCAGAAGAGGCTGTCAAAGAATATGAGAATCATATTTCCGAGCTCGCCATGGAGGCGTCGAATAAATGTTATGATAATTGGTTCACACGTATGAAAAAGTGTATAAACGCTAACGGAAAATATTTTGAGAAACAATAACTTTCAGTGTGGTCGTCATATTTAAGATATTAACAAGATTTTATGGAAAAATTTTGCGAAACGAGAAATAAAAATATTTTTTCATATTTGATATCTTTTTGCAAATTTTTAAAAGAAATCTTTAGGATGAAGCTTTATGAAGAAAAATAATGATAAAAGCCGTTACATGTCAAAGGAGTCACAGGATCGAATTTGAGACTGCTTATAGGGTTTAAAAGATATGAGTGGGTGTATCTTAGCTGATGAAAAGGTATAGCGCTGTTAAACCGCTCTTTTAATACAGTATATGTTCGAAATCTAAACTTGTTTATTTATATAATTTTTTGAATAACAGTTTTACACAATATGTATATATTTGTTCTAAGGGTGGCTTAAATCTCTTGTACTATATTTAACCCTATGGCCGCCACATTTTTTGGGGAGGAAAAGATAGGCGCGTTAGCCGCACATTCGCTGACAATGACAAGCATTGTGCAATTAATAATTATAATACAAGGCCCGGTGGCACAGTGGTTAGGTCGCCTGATCTTACATCATAAGGTTCCGGGTTCGATTCCCGGCTGGGTCACCAT
>JAOPUG010000053.1:22014024-22029090 GCA_027564375.1 Micropterix facetella | reverse complement strand
CTATAAAAATCCGGATGCCAAAGATTAATGGCGATTTTTATTTTTTTGTAGTTTGTGTGGCACTTTTACCAAGGTTAAATACCTTTTTTTATGCCCAAGTGAGCATTGATTACCTCTGCAGCTGCAAATTTACTCTTCGGCCCGGTGAAATATCCGATGTAACTTGTCATCGCGCTTTGTGAATTTTAGGGATTACGGCATACCACTTCAGACCTCGCATTGAGGAATTACATGGACATTCTACGAAAACAGTGCTTTTTATTTTACTTTCTAGGGAATCCTCTTCCTGGCTAAATTCAGTGACAACCTTAAAAAATTCTATGACCTGAGTAGTGGTCTCAGTTTCTTTTTTTTGTTCGGTTCATTAATACTAATTTTTTAACCAAGCAGCAAGGCATAACTTAGTTTCCTGCTTTGGCTATAAAAGCAGGTGGCGCTCAAAATTTCTTTTGCTTTTTGTTTTTTTTTTAAATTTAATTCAGGTTACCCTCTTTTTTTTAAATTGCACATCATTTCTTTTTAATTCATTTAATTCCGTTCATAAACTCTGTTATAACGTATTCGAGTCTGGGATTTGAAGCTCAACTGCAGATCTTTTGTGCCTCCGTTTGTTTAAAGTTCGCTCTCCAATTTCCACAAACTTTCCACAAACTCCAGTATATTTAAAGAGACAATTTCTTTGATCTCACTCGGGTCCAGAAGTTGTCTTGCCAAGCGTCGGCTCTCGACTGCAGAAGGGTCCACACTCACACTGAAAGTGGTGCGTCCACTCCCACGAGGCAAAATGTGCAGCTCGTTATCAGATAGTCCCATCCGATGTAGATGCTAATCCAACTTTCAGTAACCAGTGAGTCGCCTTGTAAATATGCATAGCTGGTTCCTGCTTAATTTTTATAGTTGGGAGTTTTTGTCTGTGTGCTTTTTATTAGCTCTTTCACAACTTTCATCATTCACTTAGAATCATGTTAGTCTACAATCTACATCCGTTCTATTGGAGACTGTGTCCGGGTAAACCAATCATACGTACGAAAGTATAGTTTTTTATATTTTGTTTCATAGTTTTATAATAATTTTATAAAAGCTCGTGTAATCAGCAAATTGTCAAGCCCGCCGATACCGCTAGCTATGAATACCTATTTCTGGGAATTGATATTATAATTTCACAAATCAGAAATAGCTAAACGTAGCATCGCAGTATAGTATTGGGTGAATGCAATAATACAATAATAAATACAAACAGAACTGCCATGGAATTCACTGACTGGAATCGGAACCCATCATAAAATTTATTTGTTTATTTATATTATTAAATTTATTATTACAGTTTAGGACAGATGTCTTAACATATGTGAGCATTAACCTTACTACCCAGTCATGCCCCCTTAAAGCTATAGAATTTAAGATGTAGAAATCAGTTTTAGATATTTTTTCTAGGAAGCAGTGAAACAGAGATTTTGCTGGCAAGCCACGAGCACCAGCTTCTAAAGCTAGTAAGTAAAGATCGATTTTCAAAATTATAGTATTTATTTAGGTTGTACTCGTGGACTTTGAGAATATTTGATTCCCATGAAACAGTTAATTCTACAATAGAGAATCTACATCTTCCAATATAGAGAGTAAAGAGTAATATCTGGAGGGCTATGCATCAGAGATTTTCAGGGAAATTATAATGCTTAGAGATTGAATCTTTTTAACAGACTTTATGTGATCCATTAGTCGAGTCGCTGTGGGTCACTTTGTTTGCTCAACATAAGCCAACTCACAGCTGCACTTGATTTTATATACACCTGGGGTTTGCAGTGGTATTACATCCGCGAAACTATATTTTGGGTCAGTTTTGAAGTTCTTTTTTATATTTAAATTATTCAGCATCTTAGTTATTGTCAACTGTCACCCCCTGAACATAAGAATGTTTATGATCTGCTCGCTTTCTGCGTGTCTTCCATATTGGATCGAGTTTGTATGTCACACTTTCCGTATCCATCTCCTCCGGAAAATGCTCAGCATCACATAGGTCCAGCGACGCACTAAGCGGGGATGTTGGTTTGAACTGGCATGCAAATATGTGCATGTGGGCTTCCGATACAAAGTAGATGGTAGTGAAGGGGTTGTATAAACTGTGTTGCCTCTCGCTGCGGGATCAGTCTTGATCTTTTGTGATATGCTTCTTAATTTACCCAGTTCAACCCGAGACTTCTTATAAATCTCACAATTCTTTTGGGTGTGATGTTGCTGACCTCCCTAGGTATTAATATCACCTTTTCTAAATTGGTATGTTATTGGTTCACATGTGCACAGTAGAAACTCTGCATTTTCAGCATCTTCGCAAAATCTTCACATTACTTCCTCAGTAATTTCCATGTTTTTCAAACAGTAGTTCACTGGACTATGACAGGTGAAAGGTCCTGTTAAACTTTGCTGGAAGAAAGCAGTTACAATATCTTTTTTGATGAAAAGTTTATGATTTTTTTGCTTGTCTTTGTCCTAGAATTACATCCTAGTATTTGGACTTCGTTCTTCTGCCCCAGGATCGGATTTGTTATGCAATGTGGCTTCTAGTCATACCACAGAATGGTTAAGGTCCTACGAAGAGCATACATTCTTTGCAAGGTTGTCAGCATTTACACCACCCAAAAATAAAGACAAAAAGTTTAGAAATATTAAAGAAACTCACCTTTATGAAATCCAGAGTAGAAACAAATTCCGAAATATATGCATGTCCAAAAAATTGATGTATAAATGGTTGATTTTAAACGTGCCACTGGTTTGAATAATATTGCTGGATTAGTCAGGACATTTCTCGGTACGAATTCGTATAATAGCACTAGCAGTAACGCATAGACAACCTGTAAAAATTATTGAATATGTAGTGACCTGTATCCATTTTGTCACCTTTTTTTTTTTACAAAACAACTGACAGGTTAATTCAATGCATTGTTTTGTTTACGTTTATTACATTCTAATAAATTAAATACTAATATCCCACTAGGTAGGTATTTTACATCTATATAACAGTAAACTACCCATACAACACATTATATCACATATGTACTTGAATGCTTTAATAGGCAAAAATAGATTCAAGAAATATGGTTCTGCGGGACAGTACGCTTCTTTTGGTGTAGAACTATATATGGTTCTGGGGGGCTTGAGGGGTTAAGGCAAGGCACTGAGCAATAACACCCAGCGGGTGACCTCACCTCTTACTCCCAGATTTGACGATTTCTCTGGAGTTTCAAGTCACTTGCGCGGCTTCTACTTAATGTGAGCCGTAATTTGTGGTTCCAATATATCACGGATCCGAGGTGTCCTTTGCTCAGCGATCTCACCTAGGATCGGGTGGCTGACATATCGTTTCTAAGGGTAGGCGACATTAGGTTAACATCTACCCCCACTGTTATAAGAAGCTGGGGCCTAATGAGGTTGTGCAGCTCTAGCCCTAATGGCCAATTTTGCGTTATTACGTTTGCCTCCCCAAAGAGGGACTAAACCGGTAAACCCGAGGAATCTGGGAGAAAACCACGGGCGGCCCTGGACGGTTGATATATTGGCCTCTTTACCAGTCTTGCTCAACTGACGAATAGCTGGGGGTGCCTGGAAGCGCAATGCAACCTAAGATCCGGGGGTAGGTGTCGACCTGTAGTCGCCTAACCTTAGAAACAACCCGTTGGTCACGCGATCTCGGGCGGTCATTGCCGAGTGAAGGGCATCACGGGTCCGCAATATTTCCGAGTGACAAATACATTATTACGACAGGTAGAGGTCGCGCAAGCGACTTCGTCCTGTTATCAGATGAGGGGGTCGGAGAAATTTGTCCATATCTGAGGGTGAGGGCGCGAGGACGCCTGCTGGGTTTGAAAGTTCCCAGTGTCTCGCAGTGACGAGTTGGACTCTGGGTATGTGGATTGTTTTTGTCAAAAGTTTCTGCGTTCATCTCAAGGCGATATAACGATAAAGTTCGTTGAAAAGCCTCAGGGTGACGGCGTTTCAACGAGCCTGAGTATGAATCTTATACCCAACAATGTTATACGAAGCTACTCTTCCAGACCCCTCCGGGTCTCTGCCAATTGAGAAGCATGTCCAGTAACGACTAGTGCGTCAACCGCCCAGTTCCGCCCGAGGTGTTCCCCCGGATCAGCACTTTAGCTTCATCAGGTTTGTCCCTCTTCGAGAAGGCTCCCGGATAGTAGCTACTCCGTGAGCCATTAGGAGCCATTAGAAGCCAATGTAGAGTTAAAAAAAATCAAAATACATTTTCACTGCAAAATTACATCATTAGAATACTCTGTAACTTATCTCCCCTAGACAGCTGTAGATACATATTTAAGGCCAGACAGACCCTATACAGAAGTGGAGAAAAACACTATTATTTAATGAGAACAGTTAGGGATAATGAACTGTCATGGCCTCACAAATGACCTCTTCAAGCGAAGCTCTAAATATGTAAGGATTAAATTTATTTACTCCAAATTATGCCTTTGACAATTTCAATTATTTGTTTATTTTAATGACTATTTTGTTTTTAAATTTTATCTACCTAATAGTTTTGATTTTAAGTCCATAGATCATGTTTTTTATGATTGTATTAGATTGTTATCATTAGTTAGCTATGATTTTTCTAAACTATGACATATTTCGAATAGTTTACTATGTCTACTTTGTTAAACTACGGAATATCTAATTTTTCGAATTTTCAACATCTCAAATTAATATATACATAAATAGTTTGAATTCCATGACTATTTACTGTTTTATAATGTGTTTGTTTTAAATTTGACGAATTCAACAATATCATATAGTACTTAATTATGATAATATAAAATAGAATAGAATAGAATAATATGCTTATTGTTCTGTGCGGTATTATTTGGATTTAACGAACTGATTATGATTATTATTATTATGAAGAGGTTTGTAGAGACAAGAGATTTGGAGAGAGTCAAAGCTAAGAGTGAACTAGTTACCCCAGGATGTTTCATCGAACTGTATAGTTATATCACCCCGAGATGACCGCAGAGACTTTGTGGAAAAAACAATATACTTCTCTAGTTCTGCCACAGTGGGAGTCCAACACTTTACCGCAAGACACCGGGAATTTTCAAGCCCAGTGGGGCCCTCGCACCCTCACTCCCAGATTTGATCAGATTTCTCTGACCACCTATCTGGTTACAGGTTCGAGACCACTTGCGCGACTTCTACCTTTAAAAGCTGTAATTCGTATCAAATTTGTCGTGGATCCGAGACGTCCTTTACTCGGCGAATATCACCCGAGATTGGGTAGCCAACAAATTGTTTCTAAGGATTGACATTAAAGGTTTTTTAGAATATCTACTCCCGCTCTATAGAAAGCATTTGGAATCAGACCCCTCCGGGTCTCTGCCGATTGAGCAGCATGGCCGGTGAACCGACACCCAGTGGGCGACCTCGCCCCCCGACTGTCAGATTTGGATGGATTTCTCCATCCTCCTGTCTGGTCACGAGTTCGAAGTTGCTTGCGCGGCTTCTACATAATGTGAGCGATAATTTGAGACTCCAATATATCGTGGATCCGAGGGGCTCTTTGCCAGGCGATCTCACCCGGGATCGGGTGGCCAATGGATCCTGTCTAAGGGTAGACGACATTAGGTTAACATCTACCCCCGCTGTCATAAGAAGCTAAGCTTCTGAACCCCTCCGGGTCTCTGCCGATTGAGCAGCATGTCCACTAACGACCAGTGTGTAAACCACCCAGTTCTGCCCGAAGTATTCTCCCAGATCAGCACTTTGGCTTCACCAGGTTAATCTTTGTTCTTGGAGGCTCCCGGATAGGAGCTGCCCCGTGAGTTAGGCCGACCAAGTTGACATAAGCGGCCATCTGGCCAAAGCTGCACAGAACCATTAGGAACCCAGACAAGAGATGTTTGCTCTTGTTCTATGTTCCTTTAATGGCAACATTTATAAATGCGACAACCGATCTTCATAGCTGAGGCTGCATTTATACGACAGAATGTGGGTGAATTTCTTTTGATTTGTTTCAATTCTGTCACTGTGTACGTTCTATAGAGGATTTCATATTTTCACACATTCCATATTAATGAAGCATATGCGTTTTGATTACAACTTTTGAAACAATTTTCTTATTTATTTTTAATTGCCTTCATAAGAATAATCTAAAACACACTGATTCTGATGATGGTGATTCTTGAAAAAGTTGCTTGTTTTGCCTTTGGTCACTTGGATTTACATGGACCGTAAACCTATCTAGCATAGTTTAGCGTTTGACGGTAAGAAACCCAGTTACTGCTAATTCTTAATTTTTTTCACCACTTCATGATTAAACTATAGCGTCATGTTCTCCCAATTTTTATTGAGCCTAGATTACCAGAAGTCTTTCAATATGTCTAGGAGAGGGGGTTTATCAGTGGCTTTAATTTGTCTGATGTTGGTGTGAGGCAGAAAGTATCATCCAACGTTTTCTATAAACAGTAATTATCAGCGACTCCAGCAGATTTATCATGAAAAAACTAAGACTCGAAACTCTAGTGTGGTGACGCAGCGGCATAAGTAACCAGACTTGGCCTTCTAAGACCGCACGCAGTGACAGTTCGTCACAGCATTAGCTCGAAACGGCAAGTGTTTCAGGAACCGCGGTTTTGATAAAGTATATTCAAATTCCAATTTTATTGCATAAACCCCATTCCAGGAGTAGAGAGTGTAAGACAAATAATTGTAATAATACATTATACAAATTCAGTAAACACATAAATATAGCAATGAGAGAAATGAGAAATTAAAGGCTATTATTGAAAATTATGATATAAACAGAATTAATAATTATAAAAATTGAAAAGAGAAATAAATTATTAGAGAATATTACTTAATTTTTTTCTGCTCAGCTCACATTTTAGAATACCTCAAGATCTACACGGTGACGCAAGAATCAATTCCATGACCCTTTCCATTGTGGAGTTGATCCTTTGGTTACATGGAGTGAACTTCGAGACCCTTATCCGACCCCTCTCCTACTCAATGACGTTAGCACACAAACAAGCGAGTTGAACACACTTAGCAACAGACAATGGTCTGTTTTTAGAATATACATGCTACTTTGCGCCGTAACCTTTGGATCGAAAGCGTTTCATTGCTAACTATGGTGGGACTCTAGTATGGGATCTTTTTAAAGATGTTTTCACGTCAAAAGATAGGGAACCGCTGCTCTAGACTGAATAAGAAGTTACATTTTGATAGTAACTTACCATTACAAGGCACGTAGCTCCCATCACAAGGACTGGAACATCAAAATCGGTGACATCCTCATTAAGATGCTGGGACATGGTCTTCAGAGCTTCACTGTAGTGAAGGATGACCAAGTCGGCCAATCTCTTGCCGCCTTCGCGAAGCCATTGCCTGTACAGAGCTAAACTGCGAGTGTATTGGCTGTAGACAACTGAAAAAAAAATTGATGATATTTTTTCGTTCTTAGGTGGCCCGGGTCCGCAGACCAGATACACGGATACAGACGCACAGCACAGCAACAGCGCCGCAAACCAGGGCTGCCACTTCAGTTTGATAAAATGCATTGACAGCGACGAAAAAGCCCTAGATGTGCTAAATATTTAGAAACGCTAAATTTCCACCATTTGGCATTAAATTTGAAAAGTAAGTAAGGTGGATCAAATATGAACAACTCTTTATATTTGAAAAGTATATATATTCAGTGTAATAAAATAGCTAAGCACATGAAATTTTTCAACATATTCTTCTGCTTTGTAAATCCATTTTTCCTAGTGGATTGGGAGAATTTTTATAGCGGCATTGTAAAATGAAGAGGGTTGCGCCACAAGCCAATTGCGCACAAAGGCCTCCACCCCCGCATCGTCTTGGAATCGTTGTCCTAGTTCTTCTTTAAGCAGTCAAAAGAGGTCAGGACTATAGATAAGATGGTCACATGGAGTCCATCTAATTTCCTCTAATTTTGTGTCAGTTAGAGCTGCAGTATGGAGCCCAAGACAACTCTTTTAGCACTAGCTTCGGGCACTATGAGCTCAAAGCTGGTGCAGAACTGCATGGCACTTTTGAACTCCCTGGGGGAAAATAACAGAGTAGTTCTGAGATGGGTTTCCAGTCATGCAGGGATCGAAAGCAACGAAAACGCTGACAAACTTGCTAAGGTGGAGCAAAGGGAACGTTATACTGTCCTGAACCATGCTATGGCGTACCCAAAAAGCCTGGCAAACCTAATGCTCAAAAATCTATGTTTAGAACAATCCTTTAATCACTGGAACAACAAGCCATGCTTGAATCATCCTAAAGAGTTAATCAAAGCTTACGACCGTAAGACTGCCCATGAGGCTTTAGCGCTAAATAGGAACAATTTACGCACACAGGGCATTTTGACATAAACAGACATATGTTCAACCTCAAACTCTGAGACACCAGAGTAGTGAGTATATTCTGTTAAACACCAGACGAAACTCCTCTGCTCTTCGTGTGCAAATGTGGCCCATTGATTTGTAAAAGAAACATCCACCTGGGTGGCTACTACCTCCAAGCTGAAGAAGTAAAAGAATCCAACGCCAAGAGCTTATTGCGGTTCTTTAACGACGCAAAGCTTAGTATGTAACTATAGTAGGTGGCGATCACAATAGTCCAGAGATGGTCACAGTGATACAAGGCTCAGTAAACCTTGAAACAAATTTTAGGGATTGCAGTGATTTTGAGAGATAACAATAATGACTCCAACGAAGCAAATTTTTTTTAACAAGGTAGTATGGACTCGCGCATGTCGAACCGTGACAAAAAATAGATTTTAGAAAAATTACAGTATTAATACGCCGTACCCATGAAAAGACAAAAGTAGCAAAAGTAATGATGAAGGTCAATATATTCAAGACATCCCAAAACGTCAAGATATCCAGCGCCTGATTATGTTTCTCTAATTAATTTATACCATGTTAATGCTTCACTCCTTAAAGTACTTTCTGCCGATCGGCCCTGGACAAAAACCAATCTGCCATCTAGGCCATCTTTTGCCGAAGTGAAAGTCTGCCAGAAATCCGCCATGTTATCATGAAGCCACCATAAAACATAGAAAGTTAGCCAAAGAATATTTTTGTTTGGAAAATGAAAGAAACTATTATTTAATGTTATAAATTCACTATAATATTGAATGATTTATGGATGATTTTACAAATGCCTTATTATTTATTACAGACTAATATTATTTTTTAATATTGTACCATAGACAAACTTACATTTGTGAAATCATGTCTGACAGTTGACAAACGGTTGAAGTAAAATTTTTTTTAGAACAATTTTAGGAAAAACAACAGGAACAACGAAACAAACCTGGGAACATGAATAATCCAACCGAACCATGTGCATATGCACGAAAAGTGAAATCTGTTACAGCTTCTTGATTTACTCGCCAATATCGCCTTTGGTTAATTGCCGAACCGGCCATCATTAACCGTCAAAAGCGTGTGCGGTACAGGTTAACAAAAGGCTCCCATCCCCATGATGTAGGTATTAAGGTATTTTTAAAGTATAAAACCAACCTAAACTATGAAGACGATCCGTTCCTACCATCTCTTCAAGTTGGTGCACATTCTTCATCATGTTGTAATGCAAAGTGTAGATTAGCTTGTCCGGTTTGTTGATATAAGGCAATACGCCGGGCAAGACTCTGCCGAGAGCGGCTCGAGGAAATGGCAGACCTAGAAGAACACTCAGCGACGGTGCTACGTCTACTTGGTGGACATATTCCTTGAGTTCAGACTCCTGGAAACTGCAATATTCAATTTTTAATTATTTAGCATGTGGTGAACTGGGAAATTGGAAAAAAAATCTATTCTCATCCCTTTATATAGTATAGATTACTGCAGAATGGATTATGGAAAATCCTTTATGTACTGGCTTGCTTCTCGGGCATATATATGAATCGACCACAGAGTGAGCGAGACAGTAGACACGCAGCGTATGCTCCCTTTCAGCATATTTCATGGATAATATGTGATGTAATTGATGCAATAGTTAAACGCATGGTTGACATTTTCGCTTGAATAAAAATCATAGTCTCTAATGCTGCGGCCACACTAACTGCAAACACCGTTAATTATCGCGTTAATGGACATTAAACATAGATGTAGCAACAACTTACCGCGATGATTTTTTTAATGGCATTCACAATGCCATTTGGGGTTAGGCGATAGCTCGAATGGTGGTATTTTTTAGTAGATTAAAGAGATTTATCGCGATAATATATGCTTGTAGTGGCCACACCTACGTTTGTCATTGTGTACCGTGAGCGCCGACGGGATCACACGTGTTTGTTTCTCGCCCGGAGCAACTGTTGATCGACCGGTCGAAGAATTACGATGTACGTTTCCTGTGCATTTTTATCATCCATCTTATATTCCTTTGTGTTGGTTTTTTATTGGACCAGTAATGATAAAAGATATAATTATAATAAAAATTGACACTCATAAAATACAGTGTAGTAGCTTCTGCGTCCATCTTGGTTTGTCGAACATTTATTGCCGTTCTTTATGGTGATAATGGGCATTGAAGTTGACCGTTAAGATGTGGTCAATCAGTTTATCGCGTTAATTTGAGGAAAAATTCATGCCAGGTTTCATCGCGATAATGGACATGAACATTGACCATTAATGTGGCCCCCCCATAAGAAATAACTTGTTAAATTAAGAGTTCACAATAAAATAAAACATGATTTTACACTTGAAAATGCTTCACGTGTAAAACTGAGTTACATACTCATAGGCCTCATTTACCCAATGCCCAGTGAAGCTCAAATGTTGATATTATGACGTAACACTATGCTAAGTTTCATGACACCGCTAATTTTTTTTTGGGAGTAATTTGTATTGGCATTCGTAAGACGAACTGCATCTTTAGCGGACTCTCAATACATACTACTACGAAAAAGTCTTTTGATGAAAATATAATTTTCTCACCCAGTGAAACAATGTTTGTGATTCATTGCACCGGATTCCGAGGTGGACCGAACGATTATCACGGGAACTGTGGTTTCCTGAGGTGTTCCACCACCGTGCCCGCCGGCATCTCGCATCCCATGGTCTCCACAGATTATTAGAGTTCCAGCTCCCTCCTTCTGAAATATGAACAATTTGAAATGTGAGGCCCTTGACATATAGGTTAGAAACGAATATGTCTTAAATTGTATGAAGAATGATAAAAATCTGCAAACTTAAATGTCATGCGATATCTTTGTAGAATAATGAATTATTATTAGGCATAGGTTAAGTGTTTTTTATTCTCTAATAATTTAAATACCTATTTTTTGTGTTTTTTGTTAAATAACAATATTTTTTGCATTTTCGGTAAATTGCCATTTAAAAGACTGACTGACTTTTTTTGGGTGTATCTAAAATACATTTTTTTTTAAATTTCTTTTTGTAAACTAGTTATTGTTCTTTAAAACATGTATTACATTTGGCCTTCTTTTTACTATGTTTAAAATGTTTACCATAGAACAGTTTTTACTTAGTTGTGCGGCATGGGACCGATTATCACATACAAGTGTTACATCACTTGTAACCCTTTTTATAAAATAAAAGAATTAACTAAAAAAGAATCTCAGTTGGTTATTTATGTATAAAAGGAAAGTGGATCTATCATCTTTGACAGGTTTAAAAGTTAGTTAATCTTATATTGTCTATGCCCGGAATTGATTTTGTAATACGTATAATCTCTGAATTAAAAAGTATGATAATGTAAGTATATTCTCTGACCTAAAAGTTGATGTGACATTATCATCCCTTTAAAAATACTACTTCGAGATGCTAAGAGAAAATAGGATTTTAGTTTGCCAGAAATTTAATTGAACTCAACAATGCGAGAGTAGTCTGGCTAGGTAATCGTGGTAGCGGGCTATATACAATATTTTAACAATCCGCTGTCGGTAACCCTACGCAAACTGTCAAATTATCTGTTGGATGGCCGGTTTTTCTTATTTTCGTTTATTTCTCTAATAATATGCGATAGCCAAAGAAAATTATCGCTAGAAAGGTACTCTATTGCAAGATTTCTTTGTTTAAAGTAGAGAAATGTGTGTATATTGCGAGCATTCGTACATAAATTGCTGTAGGTTCAAAATATATAGGACCCTGCTGTATTCAATCTATCAAGTCAAAATACTCGTATAATCAGTATTTGTAATAGAGCTTGTTCTTTCCCTTGATGTAATATTTTTGAAGTAATAATAAATACAAATGGAGCTGCCGTGGAATTCACTGACCAGAGTCGGGCCCATCATAATACTATATTATTACATTTCGGGGGACTCCAGAGCAACAACCGGCTGTGGTAGGTTTAGGACAGCTGTCTTGCCACATGTGAGCATTTACCTTACCATCCATTCACTCCCCCTTCGAAGCCATAGAATTTGAGATGATGAAATCGCAGTTTTAGATATTATTTCAAGGAATGAGTTGATTATTTTCCTAGAAAGACTAGGATCCTTAGAGAGGTGACAAATTTAACTGGGAGGCCATGAGCGCTAACTTACACCGCGTGAAGGTAAACAGTGAAGCCGTTCCGGGTAACGGCATTTGCGAGATCATGGTATTTATATAATTTGTACTCATGGTCTTTTGGGATATTTGATTGCAATGGAACAGTTACTTCCACAATAAAAACCACCCTCTGAGATAGGGAGTAATGAGTTATATTTGGACAGAGGGATGTGCGTCCGAGACTTTCAGGGAATTGATATTGCATAGAGACCGAATCGACCTACAGAAACCAATCTTGCAAGATCATAAGATGTATGTGTATGAGCGTATGTATATGTATATATTTGTATTTATATGTGTGTATATGTATAAGTATGTATATCTATGTATGTGAGTATATATGTAGATATCTATGGATAATGTATGTTTGTATATGTATATTCCATAAGCAAGTTGCAAATTAATGAGTAAAAAAAAATGTACCTCATAATAAGGCCACCCATAGAATAGGCTTGCCTAGTAGGTATGGCCAACGACATGAAATTGTAAACTTATATCTTGTCATATAAATAAAAGTTTTCTCGATTATAGAGAAAGGTTTTGTAATGGAATGCTTTTTGTCTATCGAGCCATCCCGCAGAAACTATATTGGGGTTTGAAGGGTATTGTCAGACCCTTGTTAGCTTTGAGCCACTGAGAGAATAATTACGTCGCGAATAACAGCGAAGACTTTGTCATGACAGAAAGAAAGTATACCATTCTTGATTTAAAGCTGCCTTGCAGCCAGCTAAAGTATGTTTAACTGTGCAAGGGGTATTGTTACAAAGGGGACATGAACTATCCTCTGAATAGCACTAAAGAGCGAGGTTACTAGTATCTGGAAGTGTATGATGAAAGGCATTTTAATAAACTTTCAGCATCTTTAGTGGACAGTCATACATCATTACCTTCCAGTGTATTGGAGGAGGAATGCATAAGTCTCCAACTGTTGTCCAGTCATTCTGGCAATGAAGGCCAACAGCATGATTCATACTGTTGCTGTCGCAATCTCCTCGCAAAAGGGATTTCTTTAGGTCCACATTGCTGATGGTTATACTGCCATAACCTAAACTGGTACCATTCTGGCTGATACCAGCTAGAAACTTTTTGGAGAAGTCTACAAGGGCTTGTAGATCTCTTGTGGTTCAACGCTGTGCTATTTTTGAAAAAGACCCAGTCAACGTTCTGGGAGAATGTGGCACCTGAAAAGGATTATAAATAACAAAACAATTATTAGCTCACCCATGTGTTCATAGCGCTGACAATCTCCTTAATGATTTTATCCATTTCTTCCAGCTTCACGCTCACTTTAGGACTACGAGCGCCATCCAAATGTCCAATATGATCGAGGCCCAAGTAGTGAAGGACCAGCAAGCGAAAATTGGGCAAGCCATTTTTGTTAGGCAGTGTCTCTTTGCTTAGATGTCGGGTCACATTGTTGTCCACCTGGTGTATACGGATAAAGCTATTTTATTGATTTACAATTGCTGCCCGCAGCTCAGACCGCGTAAAAGTTTTTCTGATATTGATATCTTTCATTTACCTATATAGAGAAATAGGTATGATAGAGGGTATAATTTACAATCTATTAGGCAATGATGAACTATAAATTTTAATAAATATATTAAAACGTTAGACATTAAGAATTGACGATCATGAATAGCGCAGCAGCAATCTCAACTGAAAGCATAGAGCGAATCTTGCATAATTGAACGCAAATAAGATCAGTCGCCGTTGGGTTGCCAAAATGCTCATGGTCGAATACAATCGCAATGAGTAGTGGTTGCAAATGAGTTTATTGATAGGTGCAAGGTCGAATTGGAAAATGTTTCAGACATGGATACCCCACTGCGACCCATAGACCAAACAGCAAAGCATTCAGTGGCAACGACGAGAAATCGAAATCGAGCGCCTCTTAAATTTAAGGATACACCCAGTGCCGGCAAGATTATGTCCTCTGTTTTCTAGGGTGCTGAGGGAATATTACTAATTAATTATTTGCCAAATAAAACCATTATCATGGGGTTAAGGGTTTACTGAAGGCATTGCATTTTTTTCTCAAAGATAAATATTTCTACGCACCTCAGTGTAATCACTGACATAAAACGAAGTTGTAGGATCAGCCCTGCTCCATAATCCAGGGTACAGTCGTAGCCATGTATCGTCGCCGTACAAAACTGCGCCGCGATTCGTATCGTTCTCCGATGCGATGGACACTTGTCTGATGACGCTGTCGCCGCGAACGGCCGGCGCTCCGAAGTTCAAGGCGACGTCGGCAAAAGTCGGAATAGTCCCTGTCGTCATCGCCTGTTGATTTTAAAACTGAATTTTATGTTTTGACAATCTGTTGATTAGTAGCTCGAAAATAAGATCGCAAGCATTATGATGCCCCAAGCACAGCCCATTAGTTAAATTAGGTCCTTACCTAGGTAATTGCCGTTTCTACTATACATTTTTGATGATTATGATTTTTTTTTTGTTTTTATTTATTGATTCTAGAATTATAAATAATTTTTTTTCTATTATTTATTGACTATCAACCTATTTCATTTTT
>JAOPUG010000053.1:21876208-21886517 GCA_027564375.1 Micropterix facetella | reverse complement strand
ATTTGACTCCTTTTTCGTTTCATCGGTCTGGCCCCCTGTCCGCCCTCCCTCCCCCCCCCCCCCCTTCATGCTCAAAGATGTAATACACCAACACCCAAGTACATACGCTTAGTAATGGACGATGGCCTCTTTTTATAATATACACGCCACTTCGCGCCCGTACCCATAGACCACAAGATATATCAACATATTTACGGACAAGAAAACCGTTTTAATGTTTCATGGAAGGACCTCAGTATGGGAGCCATTTTAAATATGTTTTCAAGTCAATATTTAGATTCTTTATGATATGTACCTACGACTTCGCCCTTTTAAAATCCATCTATATTATTATTTACTTGTTAGAATGATAGTTATGTCTACTATTGGATAATCTAATATAAATGGTTATAAAACACTATTACCATAGAGTAACATTTGATTATGTAATATACAAATATGTATTATTTAAAGTAGGTATATGGCTAACATCTGAGATGAAAAAAATGATTATTGATTATTATTTATTGTTATAGAAACCAATGGTTGCAGCTCGTCTTTTTTGTGCAGGTAGTCGTCCACAAATTGCATAAAAACACTACTGAAACTGTTGCATTCATGAATCGGTTCTCGATGGTACTGTGGCGTCAGCGCAGGCGCCTCGATCTCGCTCGGACCCCACCGAAGGCTATACAAAAAGCCGCAAAGGGGCTGTTCATTGCTCCCATTCAATTGTGATTAATAGATCCTGTCTGGATTATTTCTGATGATTTTTGGTGCCGATCTCTGTCAGTGAGAAGGTAAACTGTAACGTGAGATAAGATGAAAAACATTTATAAATGTATACGCCTTTCACGGCCACTGCAAGTACACAGAGTATTTTTTTTTCTTTATTTCTTATAAATGTTGTTCACATTATTACACGTTTAGTTTTGCTAAACAAGATAAAAACACGGATTTATCACGTGACGTTTGGAGCACCCGACGTTTCGGCGATGTTGCCCATTTCGGGGTACCTACTGATTAGCTTTGCAGCCATCCTTCAACTTTGCCGGGCATACTGCTACATTCTATGGAGCGGCAATTATAAACAAATCAACAGAGTAGCAATGTCACACCCCGTATCGCTGATAATTAGCGACCTAACATGGAATATTATGAGGAACTACAATGACAAAACAAAACAAAAAAAAGAGATAATTAATTAATGATCTTCCTGACAAAAAATAATGGCCATCCGAGGACATGGTTCTGTCCATACATAACACCTTGCTCACAGTGTAGTAATGCCATGTCTCAATATTGCCAGACAATCAGCACGCTATGATTAATGCAAATATGTAGTACCAGTACTGTAATACCGTGTCGCCATGCAAACCGTGAAATGATCCCTCCATTACCAGTCCTTCCAGGGGCATTCACCTTCATGAAATCAACCAGCCGACAATGTAAGATGACCATCTCAGAATGTCAATAAATATACTAAAATGACTATATTGTTGGCGTTAAATCGATCATTATTACGCTTTAAATAGACGAGCTCGCAATCTATTAACACGCGACAAAGTTACACTCAGACAGAAGTCGTAACCCTTTCGTTATTATAAGTAAGATGGCTGCCAGCCATCAGGTTTATATTCCGCATACGGAATGTCGCGTTATTACGATAAGTAGAGGTTTCGTACGCGATTTAGAGTCTGGAACCAAACTGATGGATGGTGAAATCCGTCTAAATTTAGTAGTTAGGGAGTGAAGCTGGCCTGCCGGGTAGCTCGCTGCCAGGTATCTCACTATTAAGTCGTCGGTCTCTATAAAACGGGCCGTAGCGTAGTTGGGCATGTGGATTTGTTATCGTCAAAATTTCTTTACACTCTCATCCCGAGGCTATATAACGATAAAGTTCGATGAGAGTCTCGGAGTGGGGGTTTGCCCGTAATATTGATCTAAAACTTATCCTGGCCTTATGCTGACTGACAAAAGGGTCACAGCGACACCGCCACTCAGTCATTTAATTATATAGTGGTGATTGTGAGCTTATTCAACCCTGTGTTGTTATCCGCCGAGTCCTGCCTGGGAAATCAATAAAAAAACAAATTGCAGCATTGTCCCTCATTACGCTATTTATGTCTAATATGTTATGAGAGCGTATCTTAATAAATAGTCGAATGTCACTTGCGATTTCCATTTTATTGCTATCTAAGTAGGAAATTCTTATATGGAACAGAAAGCTTTCATAGAGATGTTCTTGTGAAACGATAAATAGCATTTATTTAATACGCAATACCAGTGTCGTCATGTCTAAATAAAAGTAACGTTGACAAAGTGCATGCTGCTTTTAACACTCGCTTCCCTCGCAACACTGAGATACGAGCGAGACGTATCAATGAATTATAAGTAAATTTAACGAAGCAGCTTGTCACGAGGCCAGATTTACGGTTAAAAAGTGCTGATATTGCCTCATTGATAGTGGGCTCGATGCATTTCTTCGTAAACTAGAATCGGCAATTAGTCCTTGTGAACAGGACAGGGATACGTTGGATTTAAGACCAAGCTACGGGCGAACCCGCCAACTCGAGGCGTTTCAACGAAATTTATCGTTATGTCGCCCAACAGGACAGGGAAATACGTTAGAGCGGAATGTGAAATGAACGATTGTCACTTTTCCGCATTCAAACGACCTACCGAAAAAAGCGGCTAAATCTGAGGCCGTGCCAAATGAGTTCAAGTTATTCGGATAGCTCGGCAGGTAGTTTTGAAGCCGGATAATCGACGATCGTTCATTTCATATTCCGCTCTAACGTATAGTGCTCTGTCTCGTTCGCATGAACTAATTTCCAATATTAGTTCAATAACAAACGCAATCGAGCAGTGTCCCGTATGTTGGCAAAGTAATAAAAGCCATATGTGGAGACTCGCCCGCGGCTTTCCTCCCCCTGTAAGATGCATAGCGGCCGCTGACGCGGGCAAGTGGTGTGTCGTTTTTGATATATCGATGGCAACTTTGCCACTAACTTTATATGTGGTTTTAAAAATGCTTGATCCAAACTCGCGCTTATAAATAAATAAATAAATAAATTATGGTAGCCAACCTCCGATGGGGGAGGAAATTTAATAAAAAGAAGAATAAGTTCATCTGCGTGATTCTTCATAATGATCGTTAGCCAGTGCTCCAATAACTCATCGAAATTGGGTGAAGTGGCTCAATGAGGCGTCAAGACGTGTCTGCCGTCGCTCAGGCTAACCGGCGCACAGTGGCCGGCTAGTATGGCATAGGCGGAAAAATGCTTAATTTTTGTTTCATTTATTACATTTATTTAAAATAAACACAAAAGTACACATTTCAAATTATATCTCTTAAATTATATAGAAGTGACAAATAAAATCACAATGTTCATCGTAAAAAAATAATTCATTGAAACGGGTATTTTTAACTGATGCGAAATGAACAATATAACAAGGTTCTTAATATTTTTTTCTGGACCCCGAAGAAAAACAAATTAACTTTCAAAATGTTAATTTTAAGTAGCGACAAATCACATTTCTTTTTTTTCTAAAGGTTTGCACATTTGCGCATTCAGTGAGGCGTAGGGAAGAGGAGGGTATTACCGCAAAGCGGCTAATATTGTACAGAGCTATTTTGAAAGAAGGAAATGTGTAAGAATTATCGTTCTTTATCTAACATATTGCTCGCCGACATTTGGGCCAGTCAGCTTTGCACCCTTTTCGTGAATCTTTGCATCAGTTTCGTTTCGCTGTTAACCGTTGCTGAAAAAACGACCATGTGCTAAACGCACGAGCTAAATATTTTAAAATATATCTTATTGTGAGTAGAGAGTACTGAGTGAGAGTTATGTTAAGCAGCTTCGTAGACATTATTTACCTATTAAAATACAAAATATTGTTCAAAACCAAAATAAACATATCTCTTAACAATTACCCAATCCATGTACCTACCATATTACCCGCATGGTTCGGGTAATACAATTACTTACTAAATATATACCTAAGTTGTTAAAAATATCGAGCTATCTGTTACAAGTATTCGAATATATTATGTTTTACATTACGTCATTATTAAGCTATTAGGCCTATAAATTATCATGATATATAGGCTCAAGCTTAGGTGTATGGCAATACCCTGATCTCCTCTATATTCGTAGAGAAATTAATAATCCAAATTATTAGATGTAAAATGTTACACAGAACAACACAGCAAAAACTTAGCTCTTTTTAAAAAATGCAACATTTCTACTTTTTATATGATTTTCCACACAATAATAGAAATTGCATTATAAAATAACTATGTAGATGCAGTAGCTTCCAGAGCTCGATGAAAATGTATACTGTAGGTACTCCCTTATGTAATTAACACTACCGGAAAGCAAGTTGTCAATGGTGAATCTATGACATTGCTAAACTTGGGATAGCATAAAGTCATTTTTTAATTTTTATTCTTGGCCTATAGGCGAAAGCAGTGTGCGTCGACCTGTCCAGTGAGCAGGCTGCGAGGCTCGAGGGCCGATCGCAGGCCCCCTGGGCCCATTATTCGGGAGCCGCGCGGTGCCCCTAATTTTAGGCCCGATCAGTCCGTGATTGCTATCAATTTCATTGTTTGCTCCGTTTTTGTCCGGTAATTTGGGAGAGGTTTTTCTCCACGGCTGGGCCGGAGCGTTTAGCCGCACGATTACTGGCATTTGAGAGGAATCCTCGTTTGATTGAACGCTACCGGACTTCGTTTAAGACTCAACTCGAAAACGAAGTGATACCACTTAGACGGACTCTCAATACATTTAAATTATTTTTTTTTGTTTGGGAAGGGAACCGCTGAGAAGTGAAAGGTATTTGATTATTCTTAAATGTAAAAAAAATAAAAAAATATACAAAAAAAATGAAATCGAAAACTATGGCGGCGTTTGACATTATAATACGATTAAACAAATTTACCGCGTGAAGTTTTTTGGCATCCGATGTTTCGGCGATGTTGCGACCGCCGTTGACAAGGGTGTACTAAAGTGCTGTCAGTCGTCATCCGTTGTTAGGCGGCAAACTTGCTACTGTTACTATGTAGATTATAACATTTGTCGTGCACACTGTACCTATTTTATGTTACGTCCTTGGGTTCGACAATAGACCTTGAGAACATTTTAAGAAGAGGATTCCACGTATTCCACGTACTCACGTGTTGAACCGTGAGTCGGGCCGACCAAAGATAACAGAGCTGGTTATCAGCCCCATTAGACCCATGCATGCACAGAATTTTTAAAAAATTCGCACCAAAATATTCAGCGCTAAGATCTATCCCAGCCGGCGTGGCAGCGGTAGCTGAATTGAACTACCCGCCCCAGCACCCAATGAACGCAGAGTGCCGGCTCGCAGCGTCCGCGACAACCGCATTCTTATTGTCCCCGCGAAAACGGCAAATGTAACTTTGCCGAAACGCCATGATAAACTATCGTGTAGTTCCACGCGGTAAGAATCCGTCTTTCTTTCATTTAAAATCTCGGCCAACTGTTTTTAAGTCAACTGATTGTTCTCCGAGATGAAGTCTTCAACTTTTTCGACGATGTCATCTCTTATGGCATTGCGAGTGTCGTCAATCGGTGACTCTGCCAAACTTGAATTGCAGTGCCCAGAATCTCAAATTAGAAAACGAAGGAACCTGAAAGTGGTTAATGCTTTCCCCTTTTTGATCATCAATTCATTCAGCGCATCGTACTCCAATATATTAATTTAAAGAAATGCCTTATTCGTTTTTCTCAATCGAATGTATTTTTTATATTGACGTAGAACATGTTTGGTATGACATTGGCAATATTTCATTCGGAGATTCAAAATTATAAAAACTGGGTCAGGATGAAACCCAAAGGTTTGTCAAACTTCGGCCCATATGATTATTTTCTTCTATGTATGTGTAATATATTAAGATGTTCAGGGTACCTGAACTGAGTACGTAAACTACGAGAGATCCATTGTAACACTCCTGTAAGTAATCCCTCAATGAAGAGGAACTACTGTGTGGATGAGGTTCAAATGTTACGTCAGAGATAAATCTCATGACGCCCTAAATATTCTTCCGCTTTAATTGCTCTGAGAGAAAGAGCTTTCCAAAAACTTTGTGTGGTTAATAGTCCCTAGCCCCGAGTGACTTTTTTCTACAGTTTGCGCATAAAAGAGGCGTCCGAGTGGGCCTCGGTGACTATCTCGGTAGCGGAAGATAGCGCTACTCGCCTCTACGCATTGGCCATAACTATCGATTACCGAAAGATTTTTTTAATCGCTCGCTGGCGGGCTGCTCGTATATGATCGCCTCATCAAGTATGTTTCGCTGATAGCTCAGCGCGCGCGCAAAAACACAACACAATTAATGGTATTTTATTTATTAGAATAAAAATGTACGTTAGGTTGTATAGACCCCAAAATTAACTGGGCTTTGCGCATTGGCCATATCTATCGATTGCTAAAATATATTTTTTAAAATCGGAAGTAGTTAATTCGAGTTATCGTGCATAGTAACAAAACTGAGCAGGATTTAAGATTTGGTCAAAGTAATATGAAAATATTTTCCAATCTTCGCAAACTCACTTTATTTTACGCGAAAATTTTAGAAAAATATGGTATTTTAAAAAAGCATAATATAAACTCATAGCAATTTTGTCTCGTTTTCATCGATATTCATCCGCCTATATTATTCATAAGATATGAAGATTATTAAATAAATCTGTTATGGATACGTAAGTTTAAACCTTCATCTAACTATTAATATAACATGTTATACCTAGTTGAAACATTTAATTCTCCCACCCCCCTTCCCACGAGGGGGCCAAGTCTTCTAACAATCCCGCAAGGTTTTGTTACTATGCACGATAACTCGAGTAACTACGTCCTATTTCAAAATATCTCCATCTATCTCCATCATCACTTTTATCTATTTAACACTTGGCTAGTCATTTCTACGCGTCGATATTAGGCGCTCATACGACGAGACGCAAAAGGCGTGGGCCCGCGTCACACGAGCCATCCGCAACCATCTCGGACCGCCGCAGCGCGTATGTTCACCTGATACTCCAGCGCTCGCGCAGTGATAGATCAATTTATTGTATTATTTTATTTATTACAATAAAATATAAACCGTAGGACATACATACCCGAAAATCAACTGGGATCTGCACGTTGGCCATAACTATCGATTGGCGAAAGATTTTTTTTAAATCGGACGCTGTTTACTCGAGTTATCGTGCATACTAACATTTTTCGCGCAGTATTTCAAGACTTGGCCACTTGGGTGGCCGAAGTAAAATTCATTTTCTAATCGGTGTGCCATTTGTTAGGACGCGTACTTGTCTATCTCTATGTGTATAATAAATAGAATGTACTTACACCATTCACGATCAAATGCCATCAAGCAGTCCTGTCGAAAATGATCTTTAAGTAAGTCAATATTAATATGTACTACTCGGTAGATGATAACAAAGGGCGAAACGGTTGATATAATTAGAGCATTCGCTTTACAAGAGTTTACAGTAAGTCATGCGAGACAACCCCACTACTTCTGTCTGATCCTCACTTAATTCTCGAGTCGAGTGGACACATTTTAATATCGCTGCTGCAGAGGGCTGCTGACGATCTAATTGGCGCTTATCTTGCACGTAAAAGTCACTGTCATTTCCACCTCCAACTGTACAGCCAGCATACATACACACACACACACACACACACACACCACAGGGGCGGGATCTTTTTTATGCTCGCATGTACCCACAATTACGCTGGTATTTCATATCGACTTACGATTGCGTATACTTACTGGCAGAATTTTATTATTTTTTTATTTTATCCACAAAACGAATTGGTAGAGATGTCTACATTTCGACTCCTTCCAATTCTATAGGTACATACGATTAGGCACCACAACGATATTACAAATAAGCAGAGAGTAGATAGCTATTACAACATTTGCAATATTATACACACGACAACTCATTAACTATACAAAAGACTGAAGAGTACAACAAACCGCTTTGTTTGGCATTCGCCGATAGCCAGAAAGCTTTGACTCTCCAAAATCGGGCGTTTTGGAATCCCTACAGTGTTGCTAAGTACATAGATTACCGCTACGGCCAAGTCTTGAGATCTTTGAATAAATCTGCAAAGAGGACCGTCCAAGTACACAACCACAAAACCAAAGCTATCCCATTGGAGAAAAGAGTGAGACAGGGCGATATCATTTGCCCGAAACTGTTCCCGAATGCCTTAGAGTACGTCTCCAAAATTTTAAAATGGAAAGGATACGGCATTAACATTAACGGTGAACACTTCTCGCATCTATGGTTTGCAGATGATATAGTCATTATAGGCAGAGACGATGGAGGAACTCCAGAAAATACTCATCGGCTTCAAAGAGGCATCCCAACGAGTAGGTCTCCGGATGAACATTGATCAAACAAAAGATATGCTTAATATCCACGTTGACCCGACACCGGTGTTCGTTGGGAACGCGACCCTCGAAGTTGTGGAGGAATACTTCTACCTAGAGCAGAACATACAACTCGCTAGACTAAACTTCGCCAATGAGACCGACAAAAGAATACGACTGTGATGTGCAGGATTTGGAAAACTTCATCGAATCTTCAAATCTCATATGCCGCAATGTCTAAAGACTATATCAGTGCGTCTTGCCTGTGATGACGTACAGTGCGGAAACTTAAACCTTGACTGCGAGGCTTGTCCACAAATTTTAAGTCTTTCAGCGAGCTATGCTCGGATCCGAAACAAAGAAATCCTCCGAACAACCAATGTGTTCGGAGGATACATAGCTCAGAACATAGCTCAGAAGATAATGCAAGTCGAAATGGCAGTAAGCCGGTTACATGTACCAAAGAACCGACAATTGTTGGAGACGATAGGTCCTAGAATGGAGACCGCTTTAGGATACTGAGAAAAAAACGGAAAACGTCTAAATAACAGCCAAACAAGAACATGGTTCCGACCAGACGTGGCACCATGCTCGATAATGTATGGGGCATAACGGTGTATGACGATTATTTTGACTTTGAAACATCGATGCCGACTTTACACAAGTCTGGCAGTATTATAAACGCTGCAACTGTGCACTAAACTGACTGCCTTTACGTACCACCATTGTAACGCCACTGTGGTGTAGTAAGACGCATCTTGCCAATACTTTGGAATGCCATGATGCCATTCATTACCGCAACATCATATCACCTTTAAAACTGTGAAAAATGTGTAGCACCATTGCGATAAGTCAATATCGCCAGGCAATCAGCACACTACATTTAATATAATACCGTGTAAATAAATACTGATATAATACCGTATCACCATGCAAACCGTGAAGTCATCCCTTTTTGATGATCCCTACCAGTCCTTCCAAGGATATTCATCTTCGTTGAACCAACCAACTAACTACGGGAGATGACCATCTTGGAATACTTTCAACGACGATAGTAAACTGACTATACATAGTTCGCGTTCGATCGATTGATATTATTACGCTTTTAATAGACGAGCTCGCCACCTATTAACGCGCAACAAAACTATAGACTACGTATATGTAGAAGTTGTAACCTTTTCGATGTTACGAGTAAGCTGACTTCCAGCCGTCAGATATGTCTTGTAGCGCGAGAGCCTAGAAGTTGAATTTTAATGAAATTAAAATACGCATAATACACCATTCTTTTTGAACCATTGGCAAACGACTCATATATTTCACCATGCAGTAACGCCATTAATGATGGCGTCTCGATGTTAGAATGTACCTATTAATCTGTATTTCCTACGTAATTCTGGCATTTTCCGTTTCACCATTACGACCGCTTAGTTTATTATTCAGTGTATGTATGGAAAAACAAAATCATCAAAGTAAGTTATCGTCAAAGTAAAAGAAATCGTAAAATAAATGAACCTACTAACGTGACAAAGAAAAAATAATAGAAAGACAAAAACTCAATTTGAGTTTTTTTAGACAATCAGTGGGAGTTAGAAATATACATAGATACTAGCTATACTCTGAGTAATAAAATAGAGATTATCATTGAGAGATAAAAAAAATGAATAGAAATCAAAAAATGCAATATATGCATATACTATGTAGGCATGATAGGACCAAACAAGATTTCCAATCACATAATGAAGTAGTTAAAATAATCAATAATTAAACCTATACATTATGATTAAGTTAAAAATTTAAATTGTCAAAATCATGTATAATAGATGAGGTTTTTGTTAAGTAAAGGGTGTTTTTTAGAGGTGTACAATTTAGACTCTTAAAACTATAAATTGAAATAAAACACATAAAAATAATGTAAAT
>JAOPUG010000053.1:21840922-21851219 GCA_027564375.1 Micropterix facetella | reverse complement strand
TCGCGCATTTTTTTGCATTTTAGCATTATTGCTTTTGTTTTAGATAGATACGTCCACTTGGTAATATATACGAGAATCAATAGCGTTCGTTGCTATATTGAATCCCCAGTTCTCATGTGCTACCAAAGTTAGTCAGCGTTGGACGCGGTCAACACTTGGCTGGGTGACCGCATGAGTGTCGGTCCGCGTGATGTTACAAAAATCCCACCTAGAAAATGTTGCCACCAGGCAACAAGGCGGGTTCCATGAGACCTGCCTTGTCGGTAAATAAAGAATTTGGATGTAGAACATTATCAATTCCTCAAAAGTACATATATACGTATTTATTTAATTTATCCATCATTTTCGTAAATTGCCAACCTTGCTCATTCATTCTCTCTTGTCTCATTGACAATGCGATCATTTGAATCGCTATGAATACCATCGATATAAATCAAGAGCGACGCACAATGTGACATCAATCTCTCCCGTCTGCATTAGCAATCGATACATCTATTGACGTCCCGATAAATTTCCTCTTTAGCCCGCTCGATATATTTTATCGTGGCGCCTGGGGAATGCGAGACATCCGCGGTTAGCGACGTACAAATAAGTGTAAATGATCGATGGATGGACGGAGTTGATTAGGTTTTTTTGCAACTTCGATTACATCCTAGACTGGCAAAGAAAAAATTCAAGTTTTTACTCGACGACTTAATATTTTTCCTGCTCAACTCGCATTTTATAATGCTTCAAGATCTACACGGCGATACAGAAAACACTTTTGTAACCCTTTCCGTTACGTAGTTATGGGTGATTGTTTGGTGGCTCGGAGTGATTTTTGAGACCCCTATCCGACCCTTCTCGATGACGTAAGCACACAATCACGCAAGTTAAATACGCTTAGCAAGGAACGATGGTCTGTTTTTAGAATATACACACCACTTTGTGCTGCAACCTTCTGACCACGAGAACGTCAACATTTGCGGACAACAAAAACGTCACATCGCTAAATCTGGCGGGGTTATTTTAGTATGGCAGCATTTTTAAACAGTATTCAGTATTTATATAATTTTCGGAGGCTATAAAAACCGAATAAGATTCATTTACTTGTTTGCTCGTGATTAAAGGATTTTGGAGAAAATAGGTAGAATGGATTTCAGTCCAGAAATCTTTTTCAGACCATGGAACGGGTACTTTAGGCAGGGGAGGTCTGAGTGCCTCCTTCCACTGCTCGGGTACATCATTGAGTAGTTTATAAGAGTAGAGCTGGAAGTGTGGGCTCGAGAATTGGAAGAATTAAATCTAAGTTGAGATTATCACTGCATGATGCCTTTGATTTGATCCCAAGTACCATAAGCCTTAAATTGCCTTGGGTGAGAGACATGAATTGTTTATCAGGCTTGTGATCTTAGCATAGATCGTTTACCGTTGATGTTTTGGTATGAGGGTCGAAGAAGATTCAAAAAATGAGCATTCAGCGAGTCGAGATCGGAACGACATATGTCAGAGTTTACTTTGAGCTTTCATACCCCAAACGAGTTGAGTAGCTTGCAGGTGCTTTTGGGAGAGGAGTTATCGAGGCTCCTATAGGTATAGCATTTTTGTCTCTACATAATTAACGGCATCAATTCCTTGCTCACTTTAGTTCACCTTTGCTGTGAGAAGTAATTCCATGGTGTTTTCAGATGAAAATCTTGTGATTATTTCTTAGTATTTTTTCTGGTGTTTTGTCATTTTAGCATTTGAATTTCGTCGCTCTGCCCCCGCTAATTGCTCAACTGTTTGGCTTTTACGTACACCATATAACGATTTAGGTCTAATAAAGATCATGTCGGCTCCTTTCTTTGCAAGGTTTCAAGGTACGTGGTTATCATCTGTCATTTGATTGAGGGCATTTAGACTTATGTAGACATTCCTTGCACTTAAAACCGTTTGACTGTCTGATACGTTGTAGATTTTAGCATCGCGCACGAGCCATTTGCGTTTATTTCGCGGCCGCTTGTGTCTCGTTGCCTGTTCATCATCTTTCATATAAAAATATGTTAATTTCTTTATTCATGGTGTTTTCTGAATACAAGAATACCAAAGAGAAGAGTGGGGTTTTGAGATTGTATTCTTCTATCACTAGTATTTCTGTTTTATGTTTAATTGATTAATAATAAATTGATAGATATTAAATTGATTTATCATTTATTAATTGATTATCGATACTTTCGGCAGCAGGTGCGCTCCCTATTATCGATGGTAGTGTTGTGATCCGCGTCGTTCACATTATCAATGTCGATCTAATGTGTCTCAGTGCTCTCTCGGACACGAGTTAGATTGATAACCACAGCGCTGTATGACTGATGTCGCCGTGTCACAATTCTTGGATAGCTTTATTGAATCTTTAGTGGCTATAAAATGTTATTAATGGATTGTCTTCTCCGCTGTGTTTGTCCGTTCAATTTTACTTAGTCGTAGGGAGGATTTGTATGGTGGTGGTTCTTTTTCTTCTTGGATTGCCTTCGCCTTCCGGAAGTTGGCTATCATTAAGTCTTGTGCGATTCAACAACCATGATTTTTTAAAATTTCCTACGAGAATAATTTGTTTTTCGTGTTCGTCTTTAGTGTGTGAAGGAGTTTACCTAAACTGAAAAACACGATTTAATTGGTATACGAATATATTTACTGTTGATAATAGTTGTTATGCACTTGGTAGTTCAGATAAGAATAGCTTAATCAATTACTATTTGTATGGTTTGATATACTACGCGTCTCGGCGCTCGTAGACTCAACTATCTTTGTAATTGTCAATAATATTAAGTTAGCTATTGCGTAACCAATATTCACATTTTAGTATAGTTTATTATAGCTTCAGAATATTGAGGTCGCCTTTTCGTAATGAATAAAGCGTTTTATTTTATTAATAATTTTATCATAATCGTTCTGTCCATTTCGGATTATAATACGACTCGTGCATGGAACCGCCTAAATTCGATTTTTTACTCGTTTATATTATATGCAACTCATTGCGTTCGTATTGACAAGTAAAATAATCTCATTCTCCTTGCTTTCGACTCGTTCATAGTTCATAGTAAGCCATGAATAATTGTTTTAAAATACTGTAATGCCTCAGTTGTGATATCTCTGTTTCGTAATCTCATCATTTGATAAATGAGCGCGTGTGATCGGGCGAGATATCAAGCTGGCAGATACCACACAGCACAGCAGACAGATCGACATCTTGGCCTAGTCGGATCGGCTTTCGACATTTTTATTCGGAGACAGGTCGACCGACAGACGGACGGACAGACGTACAGTCGCATTTCGTGATCGAATCGGCGCTATCATTATAAAACCCAGTTTTAATTAGACTGCCTTTATCAAGATTATTTTAGATTTCTCCATCACAGAATGCGTGTTGTTTTGCCTGTTTTTATCTGGTTATGCTGGATAACTATTTGGCTGTTTATCCTTCTGAAACATAAATTATGTTAATCATTCTAAACTCTTTTAATTTAACGCACATTACATACATATTGCGAATGATATAATATTTTTAAAAAGTACTTGCGATGATTTAAGAAAAATACAGTGTGGTTCCTGCACGTATTCGCACTCTAGCATACTCAAATAAATACTGCTTGATGATGTTACCCATTGGCCAAAATGGCGCAATGTACAGTTTATACCTAAGTGTCTCATGCTACTGGCGAACCCGCCGTCCCGGGATGTAATAACGAAATTCCTCGTCTTTTGATGAGACGAATGCGAAGACTAGCGGAAAATAAGATCCTACATGTCCAACTCCGCCACGGCCTGTCAGAGGCTAACCCCGACCGCAAGGCACTGAGCAAATACACCCAGCAGGCGACCTGGCCCCCTGACTCCCAGATTTCGGACGGATTTCTCCACCTTCCCATCTGGTCACGGGTTCGAAGTCGCTTGCACGACTTCTACCAAATGTAAGCGGTAATTTGTGACTTGAATATATCGCAGATCCGAGGCGTCCTTCACTCGGCTGCCACCTGAGACTGAGTGTCCAACGGATCATTTTTAAGATAGACGACATTAGGTTAACATCTACTCACATTGCCATAAGAAGCTACGCTTCTAGACCCCCACCGCTATTCGCTTATTGAGCAAAGGCCGGTAAACCGACCAGTGCATCAAACGCACGGGGCCGCCCGAGGTATTCCCCAGATCCGCCGCACATCGATTTCACCAGGTTAAGTCCCTCTTCGGGGAGGCTACCGGATAGGAGTTGAACCGTGAGTCTGACCGACTAAAGATAACAGAGCTGGTCATCAGGCCCGAATTGCACGGCCTTATTATGCTCCAAATATTATCTCACTAACTTTATGTGAGTGGTGTAAACATTGAAAATTTTCAGTACCCCAATAGCGTCTATTCTGTTTATTAACAAAGCCAGCCAAGCCGAAATGTGCCTAGTCGCTCATGTCGTCAAAAGACTTAGCTTTCTTCGGGTAATCACAATTGAAAAATTATATAAAGAAAATGTTTTAATAACTTTAACACGTCGCTCACTCATTGACAAGAATAAAAATAATCACCCTACTGTGCTCATTGGTGAAAACTTATCTTGGCATCCTCAAGTAAGTGGGATCTATCATGTCCGGGTCGTTTGCAGTGTATGCGGCTCGGCTCTGGAACTCCGTGCCTTTGCCATGTCTCAATTAAATACGGCTTGATGATGTTACTCACCGGCCTAAATAGCGCAATATACAGTTTATACCTAAGTGTTTCATGCTACGGGCGAACCCGCCGTCCCGGGATGTAATAACGAAATCCCTCATCTTTTGACGAGACGAATGCGAAGACTAGCGGAAAATACGATCCTACAAGTCCAGCTCCGCCACGACCTGTCAGAGGCCAACCCCGACGGCAAGGCATTGAGCAAAGACACCCAGCAGGCAACTTGAAAAAACAGACATTTACTCAACGTATGAATACCGCCCCTCCCCCCTCCCGTCTCCTTTCCTTGTCCTTATATACCTATCCTCCCTTTGATATCACGCTGACATGATAATAATTACTGTTTAATTTTATTTATAATATTTCATTGTATTAATTTATTATGTCCGCTACTTTATAAAAATTATCTTTTTATAAATTAATTTGCTCACATAATCCTCTTCGGTTACAATAACAATCGCGGTGTGGCCTAAAGATATTGTTACTTGGCAATAGGCCGGCATGTTGTGCTCATGTACAATTTTGTTTTTCAAACTATAGTAATTACAAAACATATATTTATCAGGTTGCAATATTGTCAGCTCGTGAGTAAATCAGGACATAGTGTAATGTTAGTTTATCTGTTTTAAAATAAACCAAATATCCTTTGCGATTCTTTCTGATGAAGGCACGTCCGAACACACACACCAAACACCTTTCATCATCCGACTCGAATAATAAAATTAAAATTAAATATTCGAAGGTTCGAACACGCATATCGCCCCGGTGTGGGCCTTTACCCGTTATTTATACCCCCGCATTGATAGCAATATGTGGAAATAACACACAATATTGAAATTGGTCGTAAAATGGCACAATACAAGCGAGTCGACTCACGCATAAGGGGGTATATTGACGTATTGAATGTAAGCGGACAATGTTGCCTTGACTGTGGTTTCACTATACCGCCGCAGTCGCCATTATACACAGACCTTAACGCACAAACGTTTCGATAATGGAAAATATTATGACAAACACATCGATCGTGTCAATAAATTAGAAGGAGCTTAGATGACGATGATGGTGATGTACTCCTAGCCGGTTTGGGCTACAGAGTCCACAACATTTTATGGTTCAGTTTAGTTCGGCGTCTGGTTGCTCCGCGCTCTCATGCGCGCCCGCTCGTGACTCCGTAACTAATTTTTGTGTGAATAATGCAAGTGCACTTGATGCAAGTCAGCACATAGGTTCAGCTCCATGCTTCTTCGAAGAAGAGGGAACTGCCTTAGATTGCCTCAGTGAATTCTGCCTGCAACTGTATGCAATGAGCCGGGAGAATTGTCACGGGCGGCTCTCGGCAGACTTCACTACCGCACTTGTGAGGAACCCTGAAGCCGGCGATTGATCGAGAGAGTTTGTAGATGTATGTTTCCATAAACGCCAGGGTTAAATGTTGACCTACTGTCACCTATCCTTAGAAATTACCGAGTGAGATGCGGGCGCAAATAAGGGCGCCACGGGAGCACGACAAATTTGCCGTTAACAGTAAGTATAGTAAGCGACTTTGAATATGGAACCACACTGGAAGACGGAGTAATCAGGACGTACAGGACTCTGCTGGACTCGTGGCGGAATTGGACTGTAGATTGTCTTCGCTTAAAGTTTTTGCGATTTATTTCAGGGTGATAATATGGCAACAGCGGTTTCAAGATCCTGGAATGGCGGGTACGCCCGCAGTAATTGACAATCTAAAACTATATTTGAAGGCTTACAAACTGTTTCCACCCAGAACAATATACCCAGCCAGCGACTCCCATTCAGAAGGGCTCGAGGTTACGTCTCTTCTGATGGCGCTTTCACACATCCTTATATCACATAAGCTGTTCTCTTTGCTTGTGCTTGCCCTTTCGGAGCTCGCAGTAAAAGATGCGCTTCGCCACACTCTCCTCGGGCATCCGGGACACATCTAGATCAGCGCAGCTGCCGCTACATTAGATACGCCTCTATGCTACGAATTTTTAGCCCGACGTAGGACTTCTGTATATCTAATGCGGTTCGACCAGTTGATGTTTATGATCTCCCGGATCTATTTCTGGTATAAACATCACATTTTAGAGAAATATAAGAGTTTCGGTAGTATCCTCGCCTTGTATACAGAAATATACATACGTAACTGTCATGTGAGAGAAAAAACTTGGATTTAAGTTGGTCGAAAGTGGCTGAATCAGCGCGAATCCAATAATTTCAGCATCAAAATCGCATGCAGATGTTATTCCGCCACCCAGGTACTTAATATAGTCTGTTAAAAGTTTAAAAACACTATCCGAATTGAACTAATCGTGTGTGCGCGGGGGCGAGTAGACGGGCGCGAGGAGACAAAGCTACACTACACGCTGCACAGCATCAAATCGTTTGTCGAGGGATTAGAAGCTTGAAGCGAGCTGGGTCAGTACTCCGCAGCACGTGCAAGTCTGCATGACATTATAGCACAGCACAGCACGGCGCTAACGGACGAAAATCCTATAGGCGAGGATGGAAAGCGTTGTTTAAAACAAATAATTTAAGTGGATGCCCGCTTTATGCTCGTTACGAAGCTGTACATTCAACCAAATATGTCTTGGCTATCTATCTGAGTTTTGTCACTACTGAAACTCAGCAGGAAGAAATGCGTTTCTTCTCTTGGATTATTTCTTAAAAGTTTATTTCTAAACTATCTTTTACTTCTTCTTCTTCTGTTATCTGCAAGCGAAGTTGGCAATTCTAATTTTATCGGAATATTTATCCCGCGTCTTTATTTATACAATACACCCTGTTTCATTTTGATCGCAGCAAGAAATTTTTGTTATGTTATGGTTCGGCTACCAACCATAAATTGCACCCGGTCCTTAAATGTTTATAAATTTTCTTGTTCGCGGCTAGTCGGATTACTCCTGCTTTACGGCTGATTGTATTTCTCGTAATGTCAAAATGTCTCATAAGACGTGTGATGATTTACAATAAACATTCGTCTTTATCTTGGAATGATTCCCTTGCATTATCTTTGTGAAGAATAGACGTATATTCCGCGATATCTGGGAGCACGCGTTTGCAGTTTGCTCGAAAACTAGAAGAAAGAAAAGTTCTGGGAGGTAAAGCTAGCTGACCAAAAAATTGGTAGATTTATCGGTGTAAATAAACACTTTGAAAAATCCAGGCCACAATGACTACTATCTCAGATGGTCAGGTGTTGGGTGACAACAACGAATGCAACTATAAAGCAAATATTGAAAAATTCAATATAATTATTTTAAAATGACATATTGTGCGAATTACCGTCATTTTTGTGATTGAAACAATATTTATTAGTGATAGCTACTATCTGAACACCACGTCCACTACTATCTAGCACGTCAACCACTATATAGATTGTTGCGAACTACATTTTCCTTTGCTATATTTGAATTGTATCTGTAACCTTAGGTATACATCTCATTTGCACTACACGCAATATGGGTGATTTCAACGTATGTTTTTTTCTCATTGTACACTATTCTACCCACTTATCAATTTGAACTTAAATTTTACCAAAAATATGTGTACTTCCCTGACTGTTTAAATCAATATTTTGCATATCCGCGCGTCGTATATCGAGACTATTCGAGACTTCCAGGTCACTAAATAATATTCGAATCATGTCTTACCTATAAATAGTCGTATACACAGCATATTGGAGTACCTACCTGTTGGAAAACATTACTAGACAATATCCAATAATACTTAAATTTCGTCAGATGCTCAGATTGACGTTTGTAAATGGGATGGGATTCTTATTTAGAAGCTTGGAAGTAAGTAATCGACCGATTTTCTAGAGTAACAATCAAGTAAAATTATTTGACATTCTAGAGCCGAAAGTTGGGAAATCTAGAGAAATCGTCTCACTAGCGAAAGATTGTGTGGCATTCCCAAGTTTGATCAACGCAGGTCAATTACAAGATATAGACAATGTATATCATCTTTTCAAGAATATATCAATTGATTTGAACAAATTTGGAAATGACTAGGAGATATTCTGAAAACATTCTTATTTAGAAGCTTTGAAGCAGATAATCGACCAATTTCCTAGAATAACAATCCAGTAAAAGTATTTGAAATCCTTGAGCCGAAAGTTGGGCAACGTAGAGAATTTTTCTCACTAACGGAAGTAGGTGTGGAATTCTCAAATTTGATCAACGAAGGTCAATTACAAGATCTCGATCGGGAAAATCGTCTTTTCAAGAATAATTTGAACAAATTTGGAGATGACTAGGAGACATTCTGAAATCATGGCGCTATGGTACTAGCGTCAAGCTTCCTATTTACTATCTTCTGATAGTTAAAAGTCTGGAACTTTCCTGGCATGGCATCCCTGGGTGCGGCCAGATCCAATCGATTTGTTGAAAATATGGCCATCCGTTTGTCCGATGCTTTACGCCTCGCCGCAAACAATTGCAAATAATTTCATAATGGCCTTTACGGCTTTGAGTATCGGTCGCGTAGTGCCATGCAACGAAAGCAAGCAAAACTTTGTGGCCGAGCAATAAATGTGCTGTAGGGAATTTCACAACGATTCGCCACATTTCAAGCACTCAACGACCCGACGACGGCGCGATGCAGATGCGATGCAATGCGATGCTGTGCGGTGACTTTGCCCATACAGACGTAAACGCAAACCGCTGTCCAAATATCAGAACCGTCGTCACAACTGATGAATTCAATACCACCTCGTGATGTGGTCTTAATATACGATAATCTTAGACACTTTTATTGGTTGTCCGTATTTCATTATAACTATATAAGTACGTATATTATATATTATTTAACGTATATTGTAGAATTATATTTTATTTAAACTGTAGAATTATGAACAGTTGTTCATAATTTAAATGGATTACATATAGTAAATACTAACGGAGCTGCCATGGAATTCACCGACCGGAGTAGGGTCCATCATAATACTTTTGTTATGGTTTCTGGGGGGTGAGCGGTGGACTCCGGACTAACGACCGGCTGTGGTATGTTAAGGAAAACTGTCTTGCCACATGTCACCGTGAGCGTTCACCACCCATTCACTCCCCCTTCGAAGCGATATAATTTGAGTTACGGAAACCGCGGTTTTAGATATTTTTTCTAGGAAGAAGTTAATTATTTTCCTAGAGAGACCATGATCCTTATAGAGGTGAAACAGAGATTTGGCTGGGAGGCCACGAGCGCCAACCTCCCTCGCTTGAAGGTGAACAGTGAAGTCGTTCCGGATGATGGCATTTGCGAGATCATGGTTTTTATTTAATTTGTACTTGGTGATCTTTTGGGATATTTGATTCCTATAGAACAGTTGATACTACAATAAGAGCTATCTTCCGAGATGGGGAGTAAAGAGTTATAGCTGGACGGAGCGACGTGCATCCTAAACATTCAGGGAATTGATACTGCTTAGAGACCGAATCGATCAATCCAATCGGAAGCATTCTCAGTTATTGAAAAAAGTTTTGTAGTGGAATGTTATTGGCCTTTAGAGCTATCCTGCACAAACTTAATTGGTGCGTTTGGAGGGTAGGTACTGTCAGACCCACGATGGCACGAATTAATGACAGGCTAATTACCTCGCGAATAACAGCAAGGA
>JAOPUG010000053.1:21822388-21838406 GCA_027564375.1 Micropterix facetella | reverse complement strand
TATGTATGTATACATATACATATATAATATATATATATATATTACTAATTTTTATCTTTATTTTTTTTGTGTGCCTTCTTCGTGTTTATTTTATTGTTTTTTATGTTTAGAGGAATTTGACTGAATAAATGAGGGATTAGCCACTTCAATCTTCCTATTCCATAAAATAAACGAAAAGAATGGACGATTAGCCATTCATTTTGTATCTGTCTAGTGCTATGTTTATGTTGGACATAAATTCTGTATTCGTCAATCTCAAAATATTGAACTATCATTCTAAAAATAAATAATGCTGGTAATATGTCACAAGAATTGAAAAATCCTGAATTTAAGTCAATATTATTTGGAACTATCATTTTTCATATTCGGTGGTGTAGGAATGTAAAGGGACGAGATATGAAAGAGTTAAAATTCTTAACGTATGTTGTAATTCCGTAGAAGTTAATAAATATGACTAGGGCAAAATACAGCCTTCTCAGGTGGTTGTATTTGAGAATGTGGTTTAGGTGGTAGGTTTTTATAATTATTTGCTTGAGTCTATTTCTTACGTTACTGTGTAAACTTCCTAGTTGAGTCTCTTATCAATCGTTAGTCCAAGATGCCTTTCTGCATCAACCGGTCTACATAATCCGGAAGTGGATTATGTAGACTGTTAAGCGTGTGTAATTTAATTGCAATGCTACTGCTTCGTTCTTTTGCCTACGATGACGATACATACCTTTAGTTTGTCGGCATTGATTATCATCCCGTTTTTATATGCCCATTCTGTAGCGCGTTGAAATCCTGTTGTAGGTTTTGAGAAGCCGTATTAATGTCCTCGTTTCACGCAAAAAAAGAGATGTCATTCATCGAAGTATGTGTACATTTGGCAGTCGGAACTATGTACATCCGCTGATCCCGTTTGTGTACATGTTGTAATTCCCTGAACAGTGCCGGATCGTATCTCCTCACTATTAAACTTGTTATTTATTTTAACCACCATACATCCATTGCTGATGTGGTACTTGTTAATGTAGTACCTTAACCCTACTCTAAGGTAATACTCTGTTGTTAAGGAGGTACTGTTGCCCGACACAAATTTACAACTTTTTATTTTTTCATCAATGGTCTACCCATCTATTATCGTCTATTATGGTCTATTATTGTCATCCTCAATGTCTCCTTGTGTTTATCCTTCTTGAATATTTTGTTTTCTTCCAGCGCAGTTTCACTTACTGATTTTTTGTTAGTCCCAAACATTTTCTTGGCGTCTTTGCTTATGTGTCACGTAGATTGTATATGTATGTCATATGTGCTATTATTTTCTTAATCGTATGTGAAGAGTTGATATAAATTTAGTTTTCAAAATATACAATATCCGTTTTGTTTTTGAATAATTGTAGAAATTGGTTCCGATTCGTTTCGAGACATCCCTTTAATTCTGGAGCATATATTATATTATGTAAGTGAATCTTGTCGAAGACAAACAAAATATATAACTAGCTCTTTCCTCTAAATAATATATCTCGATATCACGTTAGTTAGTTATTTTTGGATTTAATATATGTATATCTGAGTGATGATGTCTGTCTGTTCAACCTATTTTTGCTTCTGGTCGTTCTTTCAGCAATTTTGCTTTCAAAATTACTCGAACGATCGGTTAGAATATCGTTGTAAAAATTTCGCTGTTGTTCTGAGTGGTGTGCTCTTCCTCATTTTTAAGAAGTTGTTCCACTTCAAATCCCTCAAACGTTTTCCTATATGTTTTTCGTCAAATTCGTTGAAATTCCGTGTTTGGTCTATATCACATGCTACTTTTTGTTGTTGTTTTAGTTGAATGTATTGAAATGTATGTTGGAGGTTATATTATTATATGATTGTCAATGATAGCTGCAAAATTAATGTTATGTTATATTTGTAAACTGCTTTTGACTCTCTTTGTCGCCTCTTTACTCTAAAGTGTCCCTATATCCCCTTGTAGTGTGTTATATAGCAATGTACTCCTGAACTGCTAAGATGATCGACACTCCATGTTACTGCGTTTATAAACTGTCGAGTGTCTCATTAGCATAACCGTGTCGCAGGGGCATCGTGTGGTACAGTAGGTATAGTGAGGAAGCTCGTTGCAGCATATACTAGGTGGACAGGCAAAAAATCGATTCGATATGTGGTGAAACATTTAATTTATTAAGATTCTTTAAAGTTCTGTGAATCAATAAAATCGACTTATTCGAATTATCTCCCCATTTTTTCTTATTATGTCGCCTAATCTATTTGACATCTTCTTAACAAACTTTTATTTCGATAAGCGCGGCTGATGATTCAAAAGAATGCGAATACACAAACATGCTCAGGCGCAAAAATTGCGTAAAAATACTTATTATAAAAAAGAATATTACTTAAATGATAAATATGCATGGTGTTAATCAATCTAGGTACATATTTTAGCTCAACGCTGATGTTAGACTACTTGTTCTGCCTTTCTCTTTTCTTTCTGTTCCATGCGTTCAATAGCCATTACTTCATGTATCTTGACATTCAGACAGTCGGCAACCACTCCCTGGAGAGACGTAGGTAACTATTAGGTGGACAACTAATAGAAATGTTGATTGAAAATAATATTATTAAAAAAAGTGGTCACTGGTTTTCTTGGACGGTTCTTTATAGTGAAGAAAGTCATAGAATTCGTCCTTTTTAAAAATAATGTATATAGTAATATTATTGTCTTTTGACGTTCAGTATATTAGTTAAAAATAAAGAACTTGAACTTTGACCCTATAAATGACTCGTTGACTATTCAATTCCGAGTGCCAAGACAGCACACGCTCCCCGGAAACAAGACAATTGTACCGCTAACAAAAGGTAGACGTCAGTAGACTATGAGTACTGGTGCCACGGAAACGACTTGAATTGAAACTAGACCAGTGGGCCCCACTGAGATTCCTTCTCAGTGCCTCACGGTCTGAAGTTTGGTTTCTGGCGGAGCTGGATCAGTAGATCGTCTTCATCAAAGTTTTTGCAATTCATTTGAGGCTAACAATACAACATTCGTTATAACATCCTAAGATGGCGGGCTCGCCCGCAGCAATGCAAAAACTATAACTGTATAACTCCACTAGATGTCAGATAGCTCTGCCTTTCCATAGGAAGAGCCTCCGGGCGTGACGGGAGCGATGCAATATTGATAGCCTCAGTTGCCTAACTCACTGTTTCTTCCCGGATAAGAAACAGCGGGTCCTTTGATTTTTGACGATGACCTGGTGGGCAATTTATGGGGCTCCCTGATGATCAGTAGTTTGTGTGTCACAATGATCATCAAACTGCAGAACACATAATCTGGACGTGTCATGTGCTTTCAAGTGCCAGGCGAAGACTGCTTGACGAGGTTGATGGTCACGTTGAAGGATATACCATTTAGTATCCCGAGCTGGGTGATAGCGTATATTGATTTGCTGCTTCTCTGGTTTTACTGTGTCTTGTTTGGCAACTTGCTCCTACTATGACTTCCAAAACTCCCTTGCAATGTTATTATGCATACGTCCACTTCATCTTAATGTACAGCGTAGAGATGTGGGATAGTGCGCCAGATAGCTAACGCGCTTTCTTATCTTCAGAAACAGATCCTACGTTACCCGTGTTCCTCCTGGAATATCCACGGTATACCTGTTCCGATCATTGGGAATTCTGCCACTTCCATGCGTCTTTATAATAGATGTGACAGGGTTCATATTTAAGAACCCAAAAGAATTCCCAAAGTACAAAATTGTGAATTTCTACACATCAAGGACCCCTTTCGTGCGATGAGTCATGCATTAACGCAATCGGAGCAGTTGTATATGTCATTGGGCCATCCATTTACAATAGGCTGAGTGCGGATATAAAAGAGGCTAAATCCTTTAATATCTTCCAAATGAGATAAAAAAATATTTGTTAAGTAAATGCTACTGCTCCATTGATGAGTCCCTCAAGGAAAGTTCCCATTAAAGCTAAATTGTAACCAAAATCTTGTATGATTGTAATGATTTTAATGTAAGTATTCTGAACAATTGATTTTGAAAACTATATATGACATGCAATACAAAAAATAATGTAATATATGAATTAATTATTTTTATCCCCTTAAATGATATCTTTGGTTTTATACATTTGTCGTTTAAATCTTCTCAGCAATGTGATTCGATTCGTGTGCACGATGGACAAGTTGAACTACAACTGGCTCCGGACCTGATATAATGAATGCAGTACCCGCGCCTCGAGTTTAGTCAGTGTTCAGTATTAACGCGGTGGGCGTTGAACCGAGCCTCTCACGATTGTCTCCTCTCGGCTCCGGTAGAACGGTAGGACTGCCCCCTGTATTACTCGATCCTCTCGGCTACAGGGGCCCTAAGAGGCCCTTCACTCGAGACCCTCATCGTGGCACCAATCATGTTTATCCAGACACTCAAGTTACCGAATGACTACGAGATATCGCGCTTGGAGAGGCTACCGGTCTTGGCTTCTTGGCGGCGCAGAGGTTTATTTCCGATCAGCTGACAGTGGTGGTGTAATCGGCGCAAAATCCAACATAATCCAGCATAGGTTACTATCTTCAGTCAGTGGTGTACTTTGAATGAACGAATAAATGAATTATGCCACTCCAGTCAGGGGTGTTAAACACCTGCCTTTAAAGAAGGTTGGTAAACACCTGCCTTTAAAGGAGGGAGGCAAAGATAGATCAATCGATTATTATACTAGCATCTTAATTTAAACTCATTTCTAATTTAATTTAATTTCTTTTATCAAGGAAAATAGCAGTATACAACAATAAACAGTCAAACATAATTAATATACCTAATATTATACCAAAATATATTTTTTACTAAATGATAACAATTTAAAATTAATAAAAAACGGAGGGGAAACCGGGAGTAAGACAGAAAGGGAGGAACCAAGGAGGGAATGAAAGGTATCCACACTACACAATACATACTGATCGAAATATAGGTTCTTCAATAAGTTTCTGAATCCGTTGTTCGATTCAGCGAATATATCGATTGATGCATACCGATCATCGTACACCCTATATTCACGGTTTATGAATAAATTCTGACCGTAATTGTTATTGCAACGACTCAGAAGAAATTATGTGGACTGTCTTGTCATTTTGTAAGACGTTCGGAAATGTAATAGCTGGACTATATCCATACAGTTTAATTCATTATTAATGATGTGAAGGAAGACTAAATTGTGGTAAGTCCTTCGATATGCCAGTGAAGCAATGTTATGGAAATTAGCGCTGTGCGTGTGACTAACTTAGGGGTGTGGGCTAGAATTGTGGAGGCAGTAATTAGTATCATTATCTTTGTGTCAATCTTTCTCACTTCTTTCATCCCTAATATTTAGCATATTCTGAATATTATTGTCGTGCCTTTGGTTTGATAGTTCCTTGTATCGGTAATCCACTCGTCTATTCCTCTTCGCTAGTTTCCAAATCTGTTCCATCCATTTTATAAACTTCCTGGGCTATTTTTCACAGTTTTGCTTTATATTGTACCAATTCTTCCAATTCTCTTCCGTTTTTCCAACGTATCCAGTGTCATGATTAAGAGAATGTTTCTATGTGTATCGGTCTTCCTACTTTATGTTTGCCTGCGGAGTATCTCTATGCGACTTTAAGAAGGTATACGCAGTGACTTATTGCGAAAGATGTGACCGCAGTCTCTTTTTTGGATCGCCTTTCCTTCGACAAGCTTTCGTGTTTGTGTTTTGGGGTTTTGGCAGGTTTCTAGCCTGTTCGAGCATTTTTCTTAGTATCCATCTTTTGATATTCTCAAGTCTCGATTGGTAGGCCTTTGTCAAAGCTGCTGCTTTTAATATATTTGCCATATTGATTTAGTTATTGGAGAAAATATGGTTTTATATGCAACACCATTATTATGAATTGGTAATGTTGTAGCAGATAAAAAGATTTATCTGTTTTCTTCCGTGTCTTTCCCTTTCGTTTGCTCGTTTGATCGTTCGATAAACCGCAGAGAATAGAAGTAAACATTGAAAATAGTCGAATATTAGACAAAGATATATAAAGTGTCCTCTAAATCTGTGAACTTATAAAAAACATGTTTATGCAGTTTTATGATGCTTATTCAAGGTCCTTTAGTATAGGGGTAGCTTGTTATACATTTTGAAGCTTTGATATAAAAATTACCGTTGATATTTGGTGAGTTTAAATTTCGGCAACATAATTTTTGTCCTTGTGCCAAGTACTGTGTAAATGGCGATTCGACTTTAGCTCATAATTTCCAACATTTGAACATCGGTAATCATATTCTGAGGCTAGTGTCTTCCTGCTACTTCCTTCCTGAACTTCGTCAAAGCTTATAATAGGGCGGCAAAAATTGACGTCGCGAAGCCACCGTCCAGCTATTTGGGTAAACGCCGATCTAAATATCTGAATCTACAGCATACAGGAGCTAAAATGAAGCTCCTGTACGCTGATGTTAGAAAGTTCGCGAGGGAGAATGATTATAAATACACTTGGACAGCTTTTGGCAAAAATTTACCTTTGGAAAGATCACGAATTTTTAACAGCACTGTAGTCAGTTAATTCTAAGTAGTTAACAGCATCCATATATTATAAAAATATTTTCGAGTTTTGTCCAATTGGTATCCGATACGATGTTGTGAGAAATATCTGATTTTATCTTTATTTTCATTAATTTAAAATGTATAAATAGGCACTCCTTTTTATTTCCGCATTTCCTCAGGATGAAACTCTATAAAACATCCTGGAATGAAACCATGATGAGTAGTATACACTCGCGGAGGCATGTGACCTGCATTAACACAGAGTTTTGTTCACACTTGTTGTCCTATTCTCATATAATTTGTAAAAAGGCTTTTCACGCGAACCAAACCGTTCTTCCATTTCCGTGGGAAAGGCGCGAATCGTCCGCGTTCCTCGGCCTCTCAATGGGCAGAAGAAAAAATGTTATCTATTGGTCGGAAGACAATGCTGGCGACAATTGCCGGAGATATGGAAATGTTCTGTTTAGTACGTGCACTGGGCGACACGACAGCGGAGCGATGCCAACTCCGTGAGAAATATCAATATTTGAAGTGGTGACTCTGTGACACAGGACCTCTCGCCGGACGCCAACCTTTTTGTCGATCGCGGAAAGATCTGTCAACACTTTATACTTGCTTCTTCTTCTGACCGCATGCTCTTCGAAGCGGGTGCATCAGGTGCTGCACTTCCTCAACCGACGATATGGAGTCTTACAACCTGTTTCAGTGGGATGTTGGTGCCGCTGTAACGTTTTCGTAGTTACGTTATAAAAAAATAATAAAAAAGGAAAATATTGTTTTACATAAATTGAAGTAATCATATGTTTATAGAAAAATAAAAGTTATCAAATAAAAAGAAAGAATATGTCTTGGCCGCGAATTTACTGGACTAAGCGTCAACTAATTTTATTGTAGACCGAAACGTTGCCAAATAAATTCCATAACGGCCGTACATTTTTAACTTGCCTGGTAAAAAAATATGACATGTGAAATCTAATCAGCTTGTTTTTAAATAGGTAAGGGTAAATTTTTGGAGATCTAAAATTCAATTACTATATTTAAATTACTAAATAACATTCTTAACAGCAATAAAGAAACACGTGTCTATCCACAAACATTAGTCATTTATGTGATAAACTGACTCGAGGTGTCAATTGCTGCGAGGTAACCTGCCACCCCAGGAAGAACGCAAAGACTCGTGGACAGACACATTTCACACTCAAGCTCCGCCAACAGCCCTAAGAGACCAACACCATATCGTTAGGCGACTGGGAATTGTCATCCTGCCGGGCATCCCCGCGCTCTTACTACCAGATTTGGACAGATTGCTCCGTCCTCCAGTCTGGTTACGAGTTCGTAATCGCTTGCGCGGCTTCTACTTGCTGCAGCGGCAATTCGTATGCAAGTCTGTCGCGGGCCCTTGGCGCCGTTTGCCCGACAATATCATTCGGTTTTCAGTAATCAACGGTTCCTAACGGTTCCGTGTAGCTCGGGCTATAATGGCCGCAATGTTAACTTGGTCGGCTCAACTCCTCGAAGAGGCAGCAACCTGGTAAACCCGCTGTGCGGCTGATCTGAGGACGGTACCTCGGGCGAAACTGTTCGACTGACGCACGGGGCGGGCAAACCGGCCGTGTTGTCAATCGACTGAAACCCGGAGGGGTGTGGGAACATAATATGTTCCCTAAGACGTGTGGGTAGGTGTCGAACTGTCGTCACCTATCTTTAGAAACGACCCGATGTGAACGGGACGCCACGGGTCCGTGATATTTCCGAGTGACGGAATGCCGCGTTATTACGATAGTTAGAGGTCGCGCAAGCGACTTAGAGCTTGTGACCAGACGGGTGGACGGAGAAATCCGACCTAATCTGGCAGTAAGAGAGTGAAGCTGCCCGCTGGGTGGCAATTCCCAGCGTCTCGCCGTAAAGCGTAGAACTTTGATGGGCAGTAGCGTAGTTGGATTATGGATATGTATTGCCCATATTCGTACGTTTCATCTCGGGGCGATATACCAATAAAGTTCGTTGAAATGCCTTGGAGTAACGGGTTAGCCCGAGTATAGACTTAAATCCAACGCTGACCAACGAGTCATTTTAAAGGATAAGTAGTATAGCTATAGGTGGTTAGCAATCTACCCCGCTTCTCAGGAAACGGTTGAGTATCTTAGCTAGCAAAACGGCTAGTGCACAACCGCCCAGGGGCGCCTGGGGTATTCCCCCAGCGCACAACAGATCCCAACTATCAACGAACTGCAGGATACAGCCGCAGGCAGAGTTCATGGTGGCTCTTCCGGCGTAGCTGCCACATGGGAGTTAAACTAGAGATTAGACCGGGCCTCCCAACCCACACGGCTCCGTTCGGCCCCCTGATAAACTCTTAGGATAACCAATTAGGACAAAATATTTCCTTATCTTCCCTGGTAGGAGAAGACACAGACTTCAACCATGGCGACTAATAGAACTCTCCCTTTATTGCATGGCTCAACGCCCCTACCCCTACCAGGTACAATAAATTACTTGTAATTAAGAAATTAAAACGATTGAAAAAATGGAAAGCTGCGGTTGATCTACCTACACAATAAAATAAATACATTTTGTTATAAATAAAAAAGAATATTTAAACAAAAGTTTAGTTAAATAAAAGTAGGTATCTATTGTCTGGACGCAGCAGCGATCATATTAGGAAGTATATTTTTCACTAGAACCGAGTAAATGCTACATACCCTCATCTCTGTTATCGCAAACTGCCTGCCATCGATACGTCATATTGTAAACGAATCCAATTAATTAGCATCTATTCACAAATAGCGCAAGCTAGTGGTTCAAGTTTGCTATTGTCAGTTTACCGGCCTTGCTCAACTGATGAATAGTCGGGGGAGTCTAGTTGCGTAATTCTTCTTAAGGCGCGGGGGTAGGTGTCGACCTGTCGTCGCCTATCCTTAGAAACGACCCGATATCCACCCAATCTCAGGTGACTTTCCGAGTAAAAGACGCCACGGGTCCGGGATATTTCCGTGTCACGGAATGCCGCGGTATCACGATAGGTAGAGGTTGCGCAAGAGACTTCGAGCCAGGGACCAAACGGGTGGACGAAGAAATCAGGCCTAATCTGGTAGCCAGGAGGTGAGGCTGCCCGCTGGGTGGCATTTCCAGTGCCTCGCCGTAAGGCGTAGGATTCTGACAGGCAGTGGGGTAGTTGGATTGTGGATATGGTTTGTCCAAATTCTGTATGTTTCATCTCGGGGCGATATAACGATACAGTTCGTTGAAACTCCTCGGAGTGACGGGCTCGCGCGAGTATAGTCTTAAATCCAAAGGTTCAAGTCTCCCATATGGGCAAGTGTCCCTCGTCCTTTCCATTGAGAGTATTTACCTCTTTCTCCAGAATATTAATCGGTTGGCTGTAATACTCCACGATGTATATGATTTATATGTCACACGATATGCCACGATTTAAGTGTCTACAATGTTACACGATTGTGGAGTCATTCAAGTTCCAAATACGGTAATTATAAATGTTTCACTTCCCTGGCCTTCTCGCGGTCGCGTCGATTTGTTCCAATGCCGCCCATGTGAGGCTCTATTTGTCCAGAGAAACGATAAACATTTAATTACTTATGGCTCTGAATCCATACAAGTCGATGAAAAGATTATAAGCATCGCAAATATCCATAAACCCGATTTCCGTTTCCGTTCACGTGATCTTTATGCCGCATTACTTACATAAAAATCTGAGATTGAACCAAGAGTTTTGGGAGTAATAACATACTCCGGAACACTAAACCAAAGAAAAAACATTATTATTGACTACATAACTAACGAGTTTGATGATAGATTCAGAGGAAAAAGCAGACAATACTAGCTGAAGCAATAGGTTACCACGACGAAATGAGGATACCGTCCTAATAAATCGACAGAAAGAATAAGTTAAGATGAATACATACTCGTACAGCGCCGGTTGAACTCTTGAAGAACACGAATTCTTCAAATAAAATGACTATATTAAAGTACCTGGAATTGTGACACTCTTGTTCTGCCGGAGCGTAAAATGAGAATTTTCCCTTTCTAAGCCTATTAAACAGCCGAATTCCGACTGACTGACTAGCGTCTTAGCAAACCCGAATGCAAAAAGTAAGCAAGAAGAAAAATATCAATTGAAGACATAAACATCAAAATAAATTGACTATTGTATGTATTGTTTTATTGGTAATTTCGATTTATCTCAATTTCTTATAACACGGAAACACTCATTTTACAATTTTGACAGCATATTGCTAAATGGATGTCTAGGTTAATGCGGAATTAAATTATTGGAATAACCAAGGAACCATGGATTTAGCCAGGGGTTTAGGTGGTTAAACCCTCCTTCCTGAAATCCCCAAAACGAGATACATGTATTAATACGTTGATAATTTGAAAGTTGTTTCTTTTGTTTAACAACAACTGCTGAACTATGGGCATCGGCGAGCGGTGGGTACCTATCAACCGACCGTCCATCATTGAGTAGCATAGCAACTTAGTGTTCGGTTCGGTTTGTTATAAGCGGTTCGTTGTCATGTACATGAATGACAACTGTGTGGCCCATATCAAAGAATTAATATTTATAATTATAAATCTTGAAATTAACGTTTTTAAATCTGTGTGTGTGACAGTGACAAGTGGAAATTGAAGGGAAAGGATGTTTTTAAAAATTGGAACCCCCTCCTCCGTCCCCGAAATCAAAACCTGGCTACACACATGTAAGGAACACTGCTATTTTCTACCACAAATATTGATAATATATTTCCATATAATTATTTATTAAATTCCTGATTTTTTATATCGGAGGATTACGAGTTTGTGGCATTTAAAATTTTTGCCCGGTTCTTTCCTGGCTACGCTTTATATATTTATAAAAAATTAAAGTTGTTTATTTTTTTTGTTTTTGTCGGAAAATAAAATTATATTTCGAATGTTAATGCGCATCCCGCTTAGGTGTGTGTGGCTGGGTGCTGAGTTTGCGTTTGGAGAGCGTGTCTCATCTTATAAATATTGACACTTCCAATAATTTCGTCCGTCTTCGGAGAGGATGGGACCGGTTTGTCACTCCGGTGAATCTTAGTATTACATTAATACACATTAGCCGGCAGACACCGACTCTACAAACAGCCATTGCGGTAAAGCCGGCGACACACAGCTGTGTTGGTATACTATATGTGTATGACCGTGTGTCAAAAGATTTAAATTCATATAAAAACACTACGAAATGAGCCTTTCAAAATAATAACAAATTTATGGAAAGAATTGTTTGATATACATTACCATAGCAGTCGTGTAAAATAAGTGTAAAATCATGTAAAATAATTTCTTACAACCAACGATGGCAAAATATAAGGCTATATCGAAATTACTTAAGTAGATTTAGTTTATTCAGGAAACATCGGGAAGGAGATGCTCGGTATTATGAACCTCAGTGTATATATGGATAATACGTTTCAATTTGTCACTTATGGCAATACGAGTTTTTTCGTTATTTCATGTAAAATTATCATTCGATTTTTGCCTAAATACAATGTATGTGGCTTTTACATAATTTAGTAAAAAAAAGGCAACTTCTGTATTAGAAACATACAAACTTTAAAAAATCCGCTCGAAAATGAGGCGACAAATATCTCGGGGGGTATAAAAAATACATTAAATAAATGCCAGGTTTATTTCAAATATCACATATAATTAAATGCCCATATAAAATTATCACGTAAAATTTGTGATGAGGCGCGAGCTCCATCTCATCGTAGGTACCTTCATTGTTGCAATAATATTTGAGATCTCCATTATTCTGTACATGCCTTTCTTTGTAATTTGTTCTCAGCATCACTGTGAGTCTTGGCTTCGCCGAGAATCTTCTTGAATTCCGTCATATTTTGGGGTTTGGTTTACCAGTTGTTCACACCAATTGCATTCTGTTTTTGAAGCCATCTCATTGCAGTTATTATTCGTCAGACTTCAAGATGCCCTTCTGCCATTTGCGCATATATAGTGTTTCTTTTCCGGTTTACCGATCTCAGGAATTACCTGGAAAAATGTCAATCCCAATATTGGGAAATTTTAATCGGGAATTCCCGAAATTCGTGAAATAAGATGCGCGAACTCTACCTTGTAAGTATCTTTTTATATTATATATCACTTGTTCTTTTCTTTTGTTATTCAGTATTTTGTTCGATTGCGTAGACATTTTTGAGACTTTTAATTGGACATTTCAGATTTTGTTTTTGATGAAACATTATTCCATCAAAATCTGTGTTCCACGGTCAGTGGTAGTTTTCTTGAAACTTGTTCGATTATAATTTTAGTAGTTTAAACTATTTGAATATTTCGAACTGATAATAAAGAATGGGTTCTTTCAATGTCTCTTTCTTTAATATACCACAGCTAAAAGAGAAACTAAAATGACAATAATTTATTCAAAAGTATAAAAAAATATGAAATCAATATTTGTGAATGATATTGCTTGGTACCTCGTTTACCAAATAGCATCACTAAAATACTACCCAAAAAAGTATAGCATAGCCGCTCGGTCGCCTGTTATTATAGCGAACGCTTCGCATTATGTATAAAATTTACAATAAGTTTCGGCGGCGTACCTACATACATATTTTTCTTAATTACGATTCCGGGAATTCCCTCGAAAAATATATTATTCCTCGGGTCCTAGAATCGAAAAAAACGGCTAATTATGAAACCATACGCTAAACGAAGTGAGCTTTCTGATTTTTCAGGAATGGAGAAAGTACCATCACACAAAGAACACATTTTTCCATTCATTCAATCCTCCTGCACGATACCGAAGACTTTGTATACGGAAATAGTAATAAAAATATATTCAGAGATATAATATAGATAATGAAATGCCAGCGATAATATATATGTTCGCAATGTGCGGTGTCTCAATTTCGGTTGAATGTCATGGAATTATTACGCACTTGAAGAGGTGAACGTTTTCGACTGTCTCTTTCCGCATTGAAATTAATTTCCGGAAAAATTGAACGGTAACGGTATTTTAATTTTATATACAGTTACTTCACGTAGGATAATTTGGCAACAGAATATTATGCAGAATATATTTGCTTGGATGTGGATTACAACAAATGGCTATCTGGTATAAATTTCGGCTATTGATTAGTGGAAATGTTGTTGAGTTGACAAGTCGTGATTGAGGTTAGTTAGTCGTTACCCATTCCATGTTTTCCTCTGTATATGTTGTGTATTTACATAGACGGATTTGGGAGGAAGGGGGGGGGGCATGGGGGCAGACGCTAAAACATAGACAAGGAGTTTAATACGGTCCCACTATACATACTTACGTTCGTTTTGTTTTGTGTACTATGGAGCATTGAGCTTCCAAAATAGGTGAATAGAATTACCAGAATGTACGTGAGAGAAAATTATTGTCCGTCTCTGGCTGACTGCGAATCTTATTCGTTTCGTCCCTCTCTTGCAATTGCAATTGAAACAGATGAATAAGCGTAGGCGCGAGCGCCGTAGTGGTTCTGCGGGGCGACGGGGCGAGTGCAAGGGGAGGGGTCGACTTCCGCGCAGTCAGTCACGACAGGTCGTCTGGCCGAGTTAGTGGTGTGGTTAATATATTATATTATTTATAATGAGAAACAAAGATAGAAAATGACAAAGGGGTGATAGTGCGTATTTCTTTACAAGAAAACTACATGAGTGGTAAAATAAAAGGGTTCAGGCATGCATATCCAACATTCAGGCTTTAGCCATTTTTACTCATTGTGCAAGAAACCGACTCAACTTAACTATCAGTGCTGCCTGCACCGTCCCCAGCATAAGAAATGCCATAGGGGTAATCTCAAGTGTATCAACTTTCTTTCGTGAGTCAGCTCAACGAATACATCTTCTCAGAGGAGAAATGCAAGCTCATCTGCCAAATAAAAAACAAAATATATTTTTTAAAATATTTGAGACCAGATGGGTGGAAATACATAGAGCGGGTTTGACTTTTTTGGGACGTCTTGCCATGTCTTCATGGATTTTTGCTAAAAATGGCTGATAGAGAGGTCAGAAATGCTACACCTGTATTTTCGTTCCTCCAATCTGTCATATCGTCGGGCTTTCTTGTAGGCTTGGTACTCCTCGCTGATGTTTTAGGAATCAAGCTGCCTTTATCTCGATCATTACAAGCCATTGACATTTATATACTTTCTGCAGTTCAGCTTATTGATACGACCACAGCCAGTCTGCAGAGGCAAAGTGAAACTAGCATGGACACATTCAAAAAAACATTTCGATATGGCTGAGGTCCTCGCAAACGAAATTGGTACAGAAATCACGGTTCGCAGAATTATCGACCGTCAAACAAATCGGTCGAATATTCAGTTCAGTCTATTGGAGAGTATTTCCGACTTACCATATCTATTCCTTTTCTAGATTATTTGTTAAATGAAATGTCATCCAGATTCCTTAACGCTCAGCTGCAAATAATTAGACAGTTGTAAAAGCTGCTGTCCCATAACTTCAGCGACGAAGATATTGAGGATGTTTTGCAAGGTACTGAAGTTTATAAAGAGGACCTTCCTTGTTTTTCAGTTTTGAAGGGAGAGCTAAAAAATTGGCAAGAGATGAGACAAAATATTATGCCAAAGTCTTCCAGCAGATGCTTACAAAACAGCAACGATGCTGCCAACTATTAGAACTTTGTGTCAATTGTTGTGCACGTTTCCTGTGACTACTAGCACTGTCTAGAAATCTTTCTCCACCTTACGCCGATCAAAAACATATCTTCACAGCAGCATGACAGAAGATCGTTCGAATGGACCGGCTTTAATGCATAAATATCCAAGAGAAGATATATTCAGCAGAAAACATAAAAGAAAACTGTCGTTATTATAATGTAACTTTTTACTATTTTTCATATCAATAACGTTTATATTAAAATTACAAGTATATTTCTTACGATTAATGTTGTAAATTGTTTGTTAATCCCAAATATGAGAAAACTTTTTGCATGTCTGATCCCTGTGCCCATCCCAGAAAAAAATCTTGGATCCGCCCTTGTGTACTTATCGCCACCACTGAGGAGGACGAAGCTAGATCCTTTTGTTTAGGGTTCTAAGTTGGTCGGCAGACTGCACTCTCTATCTCTTCACAGGTAAGTGACAACTTTTGCTTCTCTATGTACTCGACAACTTCGCTATTGCTAAATTGCCGAATCAGTCAAACCTATTCGTCAAGAGTGGGCGGTACCGCTGTTTTGTAAACAAAAGGCTTTCTTCCCCGCATACTTCATTAAGGAATTATCTAGTTTTTTCGGGTGTTATTTCGTCTATAGTCTATACCACTTCAAAACAATTAAACACACAAGTTTGTGTTAAATGTCTACTATTTCGTTATACGTATCCACTATGTTTATTGGACTTCTTGTCAACTTGGACATGACGCATATTATGCAATTTCGTCTCCGAAACATCGTCAGGCCCGATTTGAATGTAATGTATGA
>JAOPUG010000053.1:21674661-21691627 GCA_027564375.1 Micropterix facetella | reverse complement strand
TGCAACATCGCCGAAACATCGAGTGCTGAAAAACTTCACGCGGTAAATTCGTTAATCTTATTTATAATGTCAAATAACCGCGATAGTCTTCGATTTCAGAAGTACTTAAGAGTGGCTTAGGGCAGAGTGGGCATGTAAAAGCCGTGTTTTGAAAGAGCGCCATTTCGAAGGGCGAGTAAAACTTACGAAATATATATATATCAATAGTTGGCAACGCCCATAACGTATAATCCACTGGGATTGCAGTTCGAAACAAAACGCTGACGGCGCGCCACACTTCTTTACATATTTTCGACCCAAAAAGTAAGTTTTTTGTTGTCTTATTTCTATTTATTCTTGTTTACTTTATGTCAATAGCGTAAAATTAGAATTCCTATATGATGCGTTCACAATAAGCCTCGCTAATGAGCAGATTTGTGATAATAAAATCTCTGTCAAAAGAGCGTCATTTTGGAAGATATTTCAAATCAGTGCTAACGTTTAGAAAGGGCACAATATTGAGGAGGTTTGAAAGAGGCGGCTCAAAAAAATACAAATCTTGATGTGTTTGTCTGTTATCGCAATTTTGTAAATATCACCGAAATCTGGTTTCGGTGTAAATTGTCTGATAGTTGGGCGGACGAATCTTGCGATTACAATGGTAAACTACATTTTTTGTGACAAATGCTTTTAAATTTAACTTTTTTATTGTTTTTGTTTTGTATTAAACAAATTCCTCGTTGTTGTAGTTCTAGATTTAGTTTTAAAATAACCTAAAAAAACATCTATATAATTTTCGCAGTTGATTCAATAGTTTTGTCAATTTTTTTACATGTTGTCTCTTTCATAACATTATTAATGCATTTTCAAGGCTATATAGTTTTGCAAAAGTCAATTGCCATTATTTTCTATATTTATATTTAGCAACAATAAATAGTTGTATTCGATATTAGTTACACGATATTAGTAAATAAACACAGTTTATATAATCCCCATTGTAGACTTTTATATAGTTTTATATTTAAAAAAAAAAAATGTCAAACTGCTTATATACGCGCAACATAATACAATCACATAATTATGTTTATAATCTATGTATTTTTTGTGTTCCGCGATAAAAATAAATACATAAAATAATTTGTCTGTATTCGTAGCTTTTCCTCTGCGCCGCTCCATGACCGATCTAAAACTGGGAGATAAGAGACAGAACCATCCCGATGACACTCTGAAGCTTCATTCACTCAAAATATTTAAGTAGTAATGACTTTGGGATTTAGAGCCCGATCGGTCGTTCTTCAAATAAAATCAATTTGTGTAGTTCGGCGGAAATGAAAAGAGTGTGATGGTCGCATTGAGGGGTAGATTGTGTCCACTGAACATAATCTGGATTAGGAAACTGTGCCATTTGTATGGGAGTCCAGTAACTATCGTCTCGCGCCCTCTATCGACGTTAGCGATAGCTCTGGCGCCTGTAATAAGTTTGGTTTGTTGTTTACATTTTTTTTGGCATAAAACTTCTTTAAAATCAGAGCGAAACATAAGGGTACAAGGAGCGAAATTTGAATGATAACAAAACGTATACTCGTCTCCTAAATTAACTCACAACCCAGACGTTATCTGGTCAGATACAGGTATCTGTGTATATAATTTGTCAAAGTCGATTAACTCGAGTTATACAAAGTGTATTTTGGAAATATTTCTTACTAAAATACTTAAATTAAGTGTGAAAAATTATTAAAAATTCAAATATTCAACCGCAGCCCGCGCAAAACATTTCACATTTCGTTGGATCTGTTCCACTCACTGGGAACGCAATATCTGGCGCCGGAATAGCGAACAAGCGAGCGGAAAACACCTATACATCTGCCAAACACGTCTCCAAGCCGATGGGCAGGAATTAAGGCGAATCGATGCGATCCATTACCATTGACGTGCAGATAAACGCTTCGAAGCGGTGTTCTATTGTATTTCAACTGAATTTTTATTTATGGATTTGAGACTATAACTCGGGCAAGACCGTCGCTCCGAGGCATTCTTTATCGCTATATCGCCCCGAGATGGAACGTACAGAATGTGGACGAAACAAATCCACTATCCAACTACGCCACGGCCCGATAGAAGCCGTCACCTTAATAGCGAGACACAGGGCAGAAAGCTGCCCAGCGGGCTAGCCTAACTCTCTAACTCCCAGATGTGGTTGTTGGTTCGAAGTCGCTTGCGCGGTCTTCTACCTTAAGTAAGCGGAAATTCCACACTGAAATTATCGCAGATACGAGGCGCCCTTTTCTAGGCTAGGCCACCCGAGATTGGGTGGACCACGTATCGTTTCTAAAAGTAGATAGCTTAAGGTACCTAACTACACCCCGCTTCTTTAGATCGCATTACGATTCCAAACTCATCCGGCTATTCGTCTGTTGAGCAAGGCCGGTAAACCGACCAATACGTCAACCGTCCAGGGCCGCCCGAGGTGCTACCCTAGGTGCGACCGCAAAGCGGGTTTCACCGGATTAGTCCCGTTTTCGGGGAGGCTGTAGGATGGTAGTTGATCCGTGAGTAGTGCCGACCGGAGTAACAAGGTGGTCATATTGCCCGAGCTGCGATTCACGTTAAAGCAACGGCCGTGCGGACTGACAAGGACCACCATCGTTTATTAGACCACTATTTAAGAACTATAAAACGTAGCTTTCGTTAAAATAGAAATAAATAAAGATTCATATTGAAGAGTCTTTGGATGGACCTAAATATATGGAAGCTTCTGTCCTTTCCACACAAAAAGTGTCTAAATGACACTAATGAAACAAGAAAGATTTGGAGTACCTACCTTTGGAATATTTTAACGCGAACATTCTCTTGTTACATTCGTTGATTGTCGAACTTTCTTGTGTGACACAATACCGTCAGATGTTAAGCCCTATTACCTACCTACAAGGGATAGATCGTATTTGCATGTGTTTGTCGCACATGATGTTGTTTGCCTGTGACGTCATGGCATATGCGCGTGAAAGTCAGTCTGGTGTCGTTCTAAAGAGCTCGCTAAGCTCTACTAGGAAGCACTATTTAGCGAGGCAATAAAAATAGCCGCTTGCATATAAGTGAAAATGACCAAAATAATTAACGGTGTCGTGTCATTTGACTCGTAAAAATATGTTCGGACGAAGACGCTTTAGATGGCTCTTTTAAACAGCTTGAACAATGGTTTTTGGAAAGAAAATACGTAGAAAAAGGAAATATTTCATGTTTCAAAGCACTCGGTGAAAATGTTGTCGTCTCTCAGTCGATCAAGTGACCCCCCATATCCGCTGACTGCTCTGAAGAGATTACAGCTTCCGTTTGAATTGGCGGGTTCCATCTGCGACCAAGTGAGATTTATTCCTATTCCTTAAGTTAAGATATATTACTTGTAAATATTCTCTACTACTAGTATATACTACTTCTAGATTCTAGACACTACTTCTATACCATGGGCCAGGTACAAACATAGGTACCTACATACATGTAGTTTTTGGCAAAATTACTTTTGTAGATAGATAAAATATAAAATTAGGAATATATAGATTATATATGTAGAAGGTATATGCGGAAAGGCACGAGAAACGGGAGCTTCTTAATTCTTGGCTGGGGGAAAATCCAAGGGTTTGTCTAACTGCGCCTATATTATTATTTTCTTCTATGTATGTATATTACTTTAGTATTAAATTAGGATGTTCATGGTAGGCTAAAACAACTACCTGAACTGAGCACGTAACCGTAAGTGGCCCATTGTGCCACTCCTGTAATTACCCCCAACAATGAAGAGGAGTTACTGTCTGAAAGGGGTTCAAATGTTACGTCAGAGATAAATCTCATGACGTCTCAAATGTTCTTCCGCTTTAATTACCACAAACTTTCCAAAAAAATTAAGTGGTTGATAGTAACCCGTCCGATGTGATGTATTGACCCCAGGCGACCAGTACCTCATTTTACGCGTCTCATCATAGCAAGCAACTATTCTTTTTGCTAATTCAACCTTAAAAATGCAAAAAAACTGATTTATGGGGATAATTTGTATGGCAGGTACCCCGACCGTAGGTCTTACAGATTCCAAAATCAACTGGGCTCTGCGCATTGGCCGTAACTATCGATTCGCGAAAGAAAATTTTATAACAGACATACTTTACTTGAGCTATCGTGCATACTAATATCCAGACATCCACACATCCAGAAGACCCTTTTTATTTGGTTTAGATGGACTGTGACATATGAAACGTCGAGAAACTTTTCGATGATTTAAATTCGTTACATTTCGTGTGATTTTAAAGACTTCGGCTTGTAATATTTTCGAGGGTGTGCTCTTTGGGTGGGCCGAAGTAAAATTGGTGAATTTCAAAACTATTCACTAGGGTTGCAACGATTATTGATTTAACGACTACGATTCCGATTATTGTGACAATTTTTATATGATTCATTTATCATGCATAAAACTGTAGTGCACAATAGTAAGTTACCCCGTCATATTATTCATACCTACGAAATCTATTTAATTATATATAGGTATGTATATGTAACTTACTTATTACCACATTTTTTTTAAAATGAAGCTGTTTTTTTTTTCAAATTTTATTATGTACTTGCTTAAGAGTCGAGTGATGTAGTTAATGTCAGCACTGGGACTTTAATTCCAAAAACACATTTGTAAGTTACCACGTAATTCTTTAGTGTGGTTAAATTTATCTGTTGAAAATATTCTCTCATATGCTACTGAAATTAATTGGAAAGATAAATATATTTGTGCAGTTTTCTTGGGATTCGGCTAATGGCAATATTACGCCATTATTTTCATGGGTATGAGCTGCTCGGAAGATTGAATATACATAAATAAGACTACTTTATCTTCAGTGATGTTCCCGGCAATATTCGACAAAGGCTCCTGGTCCTTCACCGCCCGCATCATTTTTTCGCACTTTAGATGCCATCGCCTAATAGTTCTGAGGAAACTTGAAAATTTCTTAATATAGCAGAATGTTTGAGATTTTAGTTTTATGTAAGTTTTTAGCCTATTTATTTCGCAGGTAATCGCTAAATAATCGGGACAAAAATCGACGATTCCGTTTAACCAGGAAAACACTAATAATTGTCGATTAATCAGGTCATAATCGTAATCGGCTGCATCCCTACTATTCATCATTCATCATAAAATGGAGTTCACAATGTGTTGATTTTGCCCGTTTTTCGTGTCTTTTTTCCTCGTAAGCACTTTATACGGCAATTGGAATGAAAATCTGCGCAATAAGTACCAGATATTTAAATATAACCTATAATATTTAGTTTGCTTATAAAGTTATAAAAATAATGATCAACAAATAGTCTCGATGCTCATCTTGAAAATTGTTTTTGTGAGTATGTAGTAGCAAAAATCGGGTAAAGTGAGTAGGTATAAGCATTTATTTTACAGTACACGGTATAATACGATACATGGTATAATGGCATGGTATAAAGGAGTAATTTTACAATATATGGTATAACGAGAATGTTGCAAGTAAAATTAAAATGAAATTCGAAGCTACCCATTGCTGCCCTTAACACAGTAAAAAGACTTTCCTTTTGTTAATCTTGAATTGGCTCGTGAGTATGCGATACCCACGCAGGAACCGAAACATAGATTTGATTAAAATAGTTCGAACACCACGGCCAGGAGTCTCTCTGATCCGGTCCACCAGTATACCGAGGGTAAATTATAGATGAGGGATAAGAACACCTGCTGCAAAACAGATGGGGATGTGAGGAGTACCTACCCACTGGTATTAAACAACGTAGAACCAATGTTGAAAATGCAGGAATTAAGGCGAGGCAGAGCAGAATATTGATTTTCTTTTCCTCAGTTTCAGAATAAGTATACAGATGTAGGCATGTTGTATAATATGTTTGAATCTTTATTTTGCGGAGCGTCGCCTTCATCCAGACCACTTTTTCGATGTTGTCAGATGTTTGTGCCCTTCGTGGAGCTTCGTTGTGTTTTGTCAGTTCTTGTCATGCATTTATTGTTACATCGTAGTTTCGCGTCTTTCTTCAGTTGCTGTTACACTTACATACCTACAAGATTGGTATCTTATCCATTGAATTTAGTAATACCATTATTTTTTATCGTAGAATAAGTGTTTAGCCCGTCTGCTCGTAAAATATATAAAAGAGTATTGATTATTTATTTTGTTTTCGGATCCGAATGCAATATTTATTCATTGAATATATTAAAAATCTCCACCATTCGCAGTCATTCCGGCTTGCAACGCGAACTGAGCAACCAATAAACGTATGCATTCTGTCATATTTGTAGAATGTCTTGTTTGTAGCAGTTAGATGCAATAATCAGGCTTCTTATATAAAGCTTAGGGGACACGTATTATAAAATAGTACCTTTGTAGTATGCGGTTGCCAGTTTTGAGCTCCTGTATGCGGGCATAGCAGTTATCGTATATGACGAAGTTTATATCGGACATTTGATTATAGACAACTATTATTTTATTACCCAATAATAAACCTTGACTCAAACAGGTCAATTGATTTCGGAGACGTACGACAACAGATTATAAAGAAAAGTTTTAACAACGAGCAATGAGTTATCACTCGCAAACTGTAAGACAATGGACAAGCAAACCAACAGACAAGACGGAAGCTCAGTCATCACCCCTTGAAAGGACAATAAGTCATAAAGACGAGTATAAAAGCCAGTACATCAGAGCAGATATCATCCACATCACCACGAGTATTCAAAGAGTCAGTTCAATATCAAATATACACTAATCGCGTCACGACATTAATTGTAAAGTTTAAGCGGTGACACGCATTGGCACCGCCCACCGACATCATGTAATGGATTACCTAAATAAATAACTTCAAATATAACGCAGCGCCACCTACTATTTCATCAGCGTTAAAAGATCATTTTTAATTTACGCTTCCGAAATATGGAATTATGGATCAAAGCGGATGAAAATGCACTAGATGTCTTCGAACGCAAAATACTCCGATGGATCTTCGGTTCCGCGCAGAAGGATGACAGAAGAATGGGAGAAAATGAACAAATAGAGAACTATATAATCCGTTTAATATTATACAGGTTGTGAGATTCCTGAAAATCGGAAGATTCAGATGGAAAGCTCGAAAATAAACAGCTGTTAAAACGCAATATTTATGGAAAACTTGAAGAGCATTGTAAAGGCGGACGACAAAAACTGCGATGGGTTTATTCTGTGGTTAAAGACCTAACTGAATGCACTTGGAGTGAAATAACTGGAAAACCAAAGTCCTGGGATAGACTGGAGCGGAAGAAATTTCTTGACGAAGCCATAACTCACATTGAGTTGTAGAATGATAATGTTAATATCGGACATTTTATATTCACCAGCCCGGATGGGTTTATTTTCTTTCTACTTTTTTCGTCTTCTTTTAATTCTTAAGTTCCTAAAAAAAATTGCAAAAATCCAACTTGATTTCCTTTCATTGCAGGGCTTCAATTTAACTTTCACCAGTCAATTTTCAAAATGCGGTTTTTAAAAAATCAATTAATAAAGAAAATGCTATTCAAAACAGAGGATGACTCTGTAAAAAAGGGAAAATTGGATTACGGACATTTCATAAAAATGCCTTACGCTAAGGCACACCGAAATGATCGGGAATCTACTACTTCCCAATGAATTAGTATATTAAATCAAACTGCTACGTGAACATTGACCCTTAATTAACCTAGCACCGTTTACAGAAAAAAAACACGAAATACCTAGTTAGGCAAGTATGACAAAAATGTAAGTGTCGATGGAGAAAATTGTTTTGGCGCAAGCCATTTCTGCTTCATAATTTATCACAACATTCGAAGACATTTTATCTCAGGAAAAATGTCTCAATGGCCTACAATGGCACTTACTTAGTGCTATTCGTTGGTCGACCAGATTTCTGGCTACATATAACAGATTGTGTCATAAATGTTTGTTTACGTCATACCTTGGGTCTTTGGATACTTATGCATATATAATTTAAAGCAGGATCGTTTATAGCAATGCTTATAATATCACCATCACAGAAAGTACCTTTTGTCTGTCACGAGGCCTTATTTTTTTTTTGTAAATTTTGATTTTATATCTAGGCGTTATATGAAAAGCCTAATTCTCGCATTTGCATGCGACATTGTATCTATACTCGAGTTGCCTGCTATATAGGTAGTGTGGTGCAAAGCGCGCTGCCGACTGCCGACATTGTATGCGCGTCCAATAAATCACCTCCGTTTTATTGCTCGACATAATAAAATTATATTATCGACTCGGCTGCGAAATGCTCATTTCTTGCTGCAGACACCACAACCGATCAATATTTGCGGTGTGAAATGCGAAATATTCAATAATAATTGATTTGCATCCCCTCCACCTCTTTTCATCATGATGATGGAGGACTTGATAAGTTCCCGCAGGGATCGATCCTCAGACTGATTCTTGTGATTATGTACCTGACGGATTTATCCGGTAATCGAATCAACCTCTAGCTGTTTTGCAGATGACGGTAATTTTCGGAAGTCCACTGAGGCTCATGCTGCTTGATAATTACAGCAAGATCTGTACAGGATTCTTGCCTGGACAGGGCAGTGGTTGCTTACCTTCAACGTGGAGAAGTGTATTAGGAAAACATATTGACAAAACATTGGCGAAAACAAACATAATGGCAAAACAAATCCGAAAACGACTTACTCACTGAATAAAGTAGCATTAAAAGGATTAATCAGCCAGAAAGATTTCAAAATGACCATATCACACGATTGAAAATGGGAACCACATAGCATATCCATAGTTTAAAAATGTTGGTATCCATAGTACTACCACGTGTGTTACTGCTATGGTATTGCGGATTTCAAATATAAAAGTCGTACTTTCAAAAAGATATCGACTAGCGCCCTTTCAAAAAAAAATCCACATGGGCTGCAAGCAAACCATGAAGTACGAGGACATGCTCACAATTTTAAATCTGCCAGAGCTACAGAGTAGACGACTAAGAGAAAAAATGATTGAAACGGTGAGACTTACAAGGTGCCAAACATTTGTGCGAAACGGTGCTTATCATTTAATCCCCCGAAGTGATGACCGAACTATTTGTGAACCGTGTGTTGAATATTACTAGATTGGATTACAGCAAGAAGTAGTGAACAGTGATTATCTAAACAACTTTAAAAACAATTCTGACAGTTTTAATCAGACTTGACAGATAATGGATATGGGTTTATAAGCAAGTTGCCTCAATTAATCAATAGTAATAATAATAAATGAAATATCTGGATTTTCCCCGTAGGGAACCCGTGTCATTTCTATAGTACCAACAAAATAATCCGCGAAATGGGCTGTTCCTAAGAGCCTCACTATTATGCCCCCCACTAAGAAGACTAATAAAATACAAAAAAGTAGAGAGCTGCGGCAGCTCCGCGCAACCGACAGGTTTACATAGGTTTAATTTCTTTTTTTTGTTTAATAAAATATTTCACAAATCATATGAAAATAACATAAAATATCATCTAGCGACAATGTAAATAACATTTATGTAGGTAACTATGTACGAGTAAATAACAAAATTGTCAGAATACAATAATAATTCATCTTGACGCTAGGTACTGGAGTAATGTCGATCCATTTCTTGACGATATTGGAGTAATATTCCCGCGCATTGCCAACGATTCCCGATGCCATTATTAAAAGCCTGGGGATTAAGCCTCGGTTTCATTGCTTGAGGCCAGAGGGCGCTTGGCACCATCAATAATGATATGTAATAATTATCAAAATGTAAATTCGTTTAAACGATCCAGCCGCCGTCGCTATGCACTTTTTTGCCGTTGAGCTCGAAGAGACCATGACCCGCTAATATTGGCACAAGCCGTGCGGTATCGTCGAGGTGGTCAAGCGCAATATTTACGACGCGTTGCGTCGGTAACTTGATACTTCTCAAGCGCTCCAAAGTAAATTAAATCAAAATTGGTTGTGAATAGTGATGAAACCGTTAATATTACGATTAGTCGTAATTGGTGATTATTAACATTTACTTTATTGATCGTAATTTGATCGTTGTCAAGATTAATTAACGATTACCATTTTTGTATAAATGGAAACATAATCTTGTCCGTGGCATTCAAAACTATTGGTAGGATGCATCTCACTGCAACACAGTGGTGTTGCAATAATGCAACGTAAAGGCAGTTAGTTTATTGCAGAGATGCAGCGTGTATAATACTGCCAGCCTTGCGAGAAGTCGGCAGTGACATCTTACTTGCCAGAAATTGTCATACATCACTATTTCTCACGCTTTATCAAGTATGGTGACACATCTTATCGGAACCATGTCATTGTTTGGCCATTATTTTAGACAGAAGATCGTAATTTAAGTAGCTCACATTTTATTATTTTCTTAGTATTGCATGGATTTCGAGAACTACTCGCTTTTAGTCCCGATTTCATGAAAAATGTACTTTATTTTTTCTCATTTACCTTTAATTTCCCCTCCTCTCCGAAATTACTATGTATTGTCGAAGTCCACTAGGGGGCAAGAAGTGTCGAAGTCCACTAGGGGGGGGAAGAGAAGGAAGGCCGAATATAACGAAAATATGACGTAGGTGATAATCGAAAACAACATTAATATACAAAATCGCCAAAATCTCGGTGACAGTGCGAGATATCGAGATTCTGATAAATAAATTCCCCCCTTCCTTGCTCCGAAAGGATATATACAAATCGGACTACTATTGATTTTTTTTTGCCGCATGAAGCAGCATATGTAGGTACATGTCTATATCGGATAATCTACGGATCGGATTCCTGCAAATCGTTGCGACACTATGCAGTTGCGTCACGTTACATGGTGCGCAGTAGAGCAACATGATCTCCAGACTATCTTTTAGTGTGGCGAAATCACATTTTTATATATTAGCCAGAGTCACGTTTTCCGTCTCTGACAATTCTGACAATTGTTCGATGGTATGTACATATGTTGAAGGCTTATGTCTGAGTAATGATGGTAGTATAATATCAGCGCCTTGGTTTTGGGGACGTAAACCAGTTTGAATTACTTCCGATTTATTGTAAGTGTATGTAAAGTTGGACCACTTGAGTGCCGTTGTGCCAAGTTGTCGCTGCGTTCAGCATGGCTTGTATGAGCGATACCTGTAGACTCGTACAGTATGGAGCGATCTAATTAATCACGGACGTGTCCGTTAGCGACGCGCGGGAAAAATGGACTCACATTAAGGCCGCTTGACTCCGAGGCCGAGTCCACAGTGCAGTGCTACGTGGACTCGTGGCCTCTGTAAATTCCATCCAATGGACCATTAGAGTTAGTAGTAAGAGAAGAAGAATGCGCATGTAATAGCTCTAAGAATTTTGGAATAATTCTTAACAATATTGAACAAACTGATGAAGAGTGCCTTCATGAAAATTAGTAGCCATTACGACGATACAACTATATAAACCCGTGATATATCCTTATTAAAATAATCAATAATAGGTCTATTTTCGTTCACTTATAAATTTTAACGGTGAATACATTCTTCTTTTCAAATCACTACACATACTCACATTAATTCGCACTCTGTAAAACTTGCGACGATCTTACCTTACCTTATCAGCCTGTGTATCTCCGCTGCTCGATATATGCCTCTCTCAAAGCTCGCTACGCTGACCGTTCCTCCGTCTTTCTCATCCAGTCGCTTCCATCGATATATAAATCGATGGTCGCTTCATCCATACACTATCGATATTTCCATCTCTCTCGGTGATATGGTGTAACACAGGTCGTCTCGCTCGCACGCGCCCCGTTCACAGCGAGAACAATTTAAAATGTTCTCAGTGCCCATCGCCGAACGCAAGGACGTAACACAAGATACAGTGAGTATTGTGTGTACGGCGTATTTTCAAAATTCACGCGCGCCGAACCCGCCCACCCACCACCGTTAAAATCTACGCAGTAATAGCAGCAGTTTGCCGCCTACCCGCAGAACAACGGTTGATGACTGACAGTGCTTTAGTCTACTCTAGACAACGGCGGTTGCAACATCGCCGAAATTTTGGGTGCAAAAATACTTCGTTAATAATTACCTTCAGCTGCATTTGTCGCTGCTCATTTAAGGATGGATCGCACTGCTGATTTGAAATTTTTGTTACTGTTATACATGTCATTCTCTGAGAATTTATTTTTATACGTAGGTACGTAAAAATCAATTAAGCATTGAATTACTTGTGTAATTGAATATCGTCTTACCTTCCTAGATTGTAACCCTACCTTGGTCTTCGGGCATTGCGGTAGGTCAGATTTGAAAATGCGTCGAATATTTCCAAATGCTGCCCACCTCGGTCGTATTCTTCTGTCGGCCTTTTCGGCAAAGTTTAGTCCACCGAGCTAGATGTTCTGCCCTAGGTAAACGTATTCCTTCACAATTTCGAGGGTCACATTCCCAAAAGTGACCGGTGTCGGGTTAATATAGGCATTACATCCAGGACAAATGCTGGACAACGCGTGCCACTCAACAGAATGTGTGTCCTACACGATAAAAAGTTAGTTGATATTATATTGATATGTTTTCATGCTCTGTAACAACATATAAACACATATTAACGTCATTTTTAAAGGAAAATTAGGCTCTTTTTTCTATTTTCCTCTTTGAATGAAAATGCTAGCTCAATAACCCCACACAACAATTTAATTGTATTTCATTAATGCAGACTCTAACTGCTAATGCTAAGCTCATACAAATCTCCTCTTGCTAAATTTAGCCTAGACTGGTGTTGTGATCTCAGTGAGTTCTCAGTGAGATCTCAGTACAGTTCTCAGTGAGACGTTTCTATAGGAAGCAATTGTAAATAGTGTTTCATATTTAACCTGAAATGTAATTAATGTACCTTTTGTTTCTGTATGTCTCCAATAAAGAAAATTAAAAAAAATATAAAAAAAGCGCATTATTTTATCCATGTTTATCTGGAGATCCACTCATTGGGATGCTTGTAGTATTATGCCTTGTAGTTGACTATGATGATAATGGCGATTTTACTTTATTCATAACAATGAAAACCACGTAAATCATATCTCCAATCAGATTACGAGTTTTTATTGATAGATTTGTAGCGCGCAGGCGCGCAGACGTCGATTTCCTGTCGCATCCCGACAATGGATTGTTAATAACAATATCGCGCATAGCCAATACGGAGATTTGTGTGCATTAAACATGAGGTCATCCGCCGCACCGGTAGCCATTGTGATGGCTGACAGTCTGTTTTGATCCAGGCACAATGACGGGACCACAATGGGAGAGGCATACAATGGAGCGACAGGTCATCGGGTGAGGACAAACAACGCGGCTCCAGGACCACAACATGGGACTCGGACTGTCTCTGCGGGGTGCGATCAATTAAGCGTCTTGAGAAGAGTGTCAAGGCGTTACATTTTTTTCCGTTTAAGAGAAAAGTTGTCGCCTTGTCGTAGGCCTCATTCGATTCTAATGAAATAGGAGGTAGTCTGTCGCAAAACGAAACAATATTAATGAGACTTCGCTTACAGCGTTTACATTAATTTCGAGGTTACAATTTCTGACAACGGTCCTTCGACAAATGAGATTTTTTTAGTAAGGAAAAGTATAAAAAGATAAATAATATTATGAATTAAAAGGTACAAATATATATATTTTAAATAATTACATAAATTTATTAAACAAAATATAAAAAAACAACTCCTTTGTTTTTTAGGGCTAGAGTAATTATCTTTCTGGAAATAGGGTTAGTGTCAACAAAAAAAAATACTGTTAGAAATACGGTGTCTTAATAAGCAATACGTCGAACTCACATACATCAAGGTTAATTGAACAGAGAAGACAATCTTACCTGAACCTATAGATGTTTTATGGGAGTACCGCAAGGCTCAATATTAGGCACTTTACGTTTCATCATCTAGGTACTCCAATGATTGGGGTGCGATTGTAGCCCAATCAAAAATCATTCAATTTGCCGATAAAAGTTTACCAGGAGGATAGTTTGAGACAAGGAAGGGCCTCATGTATAATTCATTAGTGCGTTCTTTCATAACTAACCATTTATTAGCAAACTAATTTCGGGTCGTTCTCTTTCTAACGTAATGGTGCGCGTAGACGCTTGAAAGAGATAAATATATTATTTTTATGAGCTGCGGCCGAATTATTAACATTGCCAGTTGACATTCTCAGCTTTTAAAACGTATAAAAAAATTTACTCCACCGACCCAAATTGTACAGGTGGCAATGTTTTGAAATGGAAATAAACTCTACTTTCTCTTTCTAGCACTTAGATATCTCCTGAGATAGGTATGTAGGTGCATAATAGAGACAAATATACATACGAAAATTTTCCGCCGCGCCCCTCCGCCGCAGGCTTTGTAAACGTTGCCGATGTACGAGTATGTATGAAGCATTTGCCAACTATAAATCAAAAATCGTAAATGACAACGCCGCGTCACGTAATGGTCGGAGCTACCTATCACAGTTAGCAGCTTGGCGAAACATTCAGGCAACCACATTTAGTAAGTCGGCTGCCACGCGCCGCGGTGATACGATTACCTGATAAGTGGCATTGACAAGCATCCGATATTCCCGGACGAAGGCCTCGATCGCTTAGAAGCTTATTTTTAATTGCGTCAGTGCCAACGCGTCCCAACAATTCATATACGTGGGCGCGGGTGCGATTATAGAAACAAACATGAGTGAGCGATCGTTTTCTCACAATTCACTTGAAAAAGAATTATTTTGTTCTGTTTTGGATCGGCCAATAAACTTTAATCAAAATCTAGCATCAGTCATAGCCATTAACCGTTATAAACGGGCTTTTTTCTAGTTTTTCATAAATTTCCAATGGATTACCCGATTAGGAAAATGAGCGCGCGTGCGCGATAGCTCACTCACTAAACCGAGTGTGGCTGTTCCCGCTTAAGTGAACCAGTAGGTCAGCATTCGTGTATCGTACCCCATTGGTTAGATTGATTGGTTAAACATTCGTTGCATAATAGTTGTATGGATTAGTTGACTAGATTGCTCGCCTAAATAGTCAACGATGTCAACGATAGTCAACGGTGAAAGGTTAGTCAACGATAAAATATTGAGTATGGGTCGAGGTACGCTCGCAGAAAACCGGTGTGACGGCTCCAGCTTAGGTGTCCCCAGTCGGTGAGCATTTGTATATCGCGGGAGCCCTGTATTTATACTACTTAAAGTACTAATTGTTTTTATTCGTGAGAAAATGGTTTATGGAGCTACGGCAATTAGCAAGCGAATTGGTCTTTCTGTGAACTCACGACCCGCACGCATCAAATTACGTAAAAAGTTGCTTGAATTATCTTAGTTTTCTACACAATTTTCCACGTGTTTTTCACACCTGGTGGCGCCCAATTTTTTTCTGAAACTCGTTCTGAGCGTACATTTTCGAAGTTTACATTTAATTTACGCTGCCTGCGTCGTAGATTGTTTCAGCTAGTTTCAATGCTCTCGACATGAACGTATTTGTCCGCACCTAGGCCAAGAGAGAGGGGGAAAATTATGTTTATCTGCGAAGACCAAGACACGTCTGCGACTAATGCTTTTTGATAAGCCAAGATATAAAACACCCGGCGCGCGAGTCACACTCAGTTTTTTAATCAACAAAGCGCATCTACAACAAGTAGCGATTCGACCTAAAATAACAGCCATAAACCGATCATATTTACGACTATTTTTCCACGAAAAGGCCGTTTTCTAAACCGCTTTAGATAAATGAAATGTATCGTAAATTAGCGCTAAAATAAGGACGATTGCGAAATTGCACAGTGCATTCATAATGTTATATTGCTTCTTGGCATTATTTCAAGCGATAATTCAAATCGCTACGCGGCGCGGTGCTTGCGGAGTGGCCTGAACGCACCGGAGAAGCGATAAACTTATTATAAATAGGTAACAATAATTTGAGTGAACTAGAAATCACCATGGCGTCAAAAATAAGCAATGATAAGGTGACGAATGGTGCATCAGCGAGAGAGCTTCAAATTGCAGTAAAACATATTGGTCTGAAGCCAAAAGTGAGCATGACTGTAACTGCCAATAATATTTATTCCAAGGTGATTGACAACACACAGCTTCCTTGCACTTTATTCTTCCATTCTCTTGAGAACATTCTCAATTTCTTTTTTAAATTTTCAGGTTTTGATTTCTTGAAAGGTATAGGGTACCAACATACCAAATCAGTATCAGCATCTCGCAAATCAAAATATGTATATCGAATGAAGCAACCAAACGTTTAATACTTACCATAATTAGACATGAAACGCTATTCTTAAAATTGAATATTTTTTTAAACAAATCTGATAAAGACATACGTTTTTGTTGCCCAAATCGAGGCCCATTCTACTAAAAAGCCATAAAGCAATCATCTGTTTCTCTTCACTCTCCAATCATATATTGTTATTATATATAATCACAGTGACTATATTTCTAAGTTTTTCTGAAAATTCTAGTAAGTATCAGGTCATTATTTCTATTTGATTAATTGTTTTGGAAACTTATATTTCTACCTATTACACTTTTCTACGATTATTTTAAAAAATCGTTTTAATTATTGTAAGCTGTCTATTTAATTACTGTAAGGTTCTCCTTAGTTTTTCTCTTTTTTGACGAATTCAACTATTTTGCAATGATCATTTAATAATGTTATTAAATTAATATGACTATTATAATAACTGTTAACTAATCAGGAAAGCCTCCTTTGCCTCTACGATTTACCGCTTTTTACAGTCTCGTCGTAGATCTCCATCTGTAGCGGATCGGAGTTTATTGGTAAACGAATGATTCTATTTCAAATTATTAGTATAAAATATTCAATCTAATCTATTTCTGGGTGATTTTATTTCAATATTTTTCAATAAATTTACTGCAATATTTCAATTATAAAACGGTCTGTTTCGTTTACGGTTTGGGTCTAGGTTTACCACATAATTTGTAGTTGCC
>JAOPUG010000053.1:21644159-21654417 GCA_027564375.1 Micropterix facetella | reverse complement strand
AGAATATGGACTGAAGAACTATCAAGCTAATCTAAATAATGACATAAGCTCCAGTCGTGGTATACGCCTTGAAATCAAGAGCTCTGACGAAGGCCAACCGATTGAAACTTAGAAATAAGGAAAGATAAGAAAACTGATTGAATAAACTTGAGGCCTGCCGCTCTGAACAAAAATATGAAAACATCTCGAAGGAAAGACGATCATCAAAAGATTAACACTTTCTTTGAAGTGCCTATATGATTACTTTGGGTCGACCAGAAAATGGAGATCGTTCATTAAATCTGGTTGTGAATTTGAGGTCGTCTTTCAATAGTTGGTTCCCATCTAATCGAGTATTTTCTTTGAAAATATTGTATAGGTTCTCAAGGTCTTTCTATGAAATTACAGTAATTTTGATGTGGTTCTGTCATCACCATTGTTACATCTTGAGTCTTAATAATGTTTAGATCAGATTCCAGAATAACTACTATTGCTATTGTATCGATGCATTTAACACAATCGGCGTAACGTAAAATTTTTTATTACATTTCGTTGAGTTTTAAGTTGAAGATCGAGGTGGACGTTTCTTTCTTCATTGTGTTATTTTTCAAGGCAAGAACTTCACGCGCAGGCCGTAACATTGTTTTATTTTAGCTCGGAGGCTCCTTATTTCCTTACGAAGGTATTCCATCGGGTCATGTAAATCTACTTTATGGGCTCATGTATCTACGGACAATGCTGCTACTCTATCTCTTCTATCGTCGTATCCTGTTCGTCTAATGCATTATTTTATCCTAATTTTAATAATTAGACTAAAGTTACCTTTCGTCACATTTGTCTTTACATTTTGTCTTTTTTATTTTTAAAAGTTCTGCACCTCTTATACAATTGCAATTAAACAATTAAATTCAAATCTGTTTTTCTTTCTTCTTCTTTTATCAATTCAATGATTTCTTCTCTTTTATTGAATTTACTTCGCAAGATTCCCGGAGTTTCTTATCTCCTTGTGGATGCTTGGATTTTTATCTTGTCTTAATGATTTATAAATATTGTAAAACTAGGCCAGATGTTACGTATGCGTCTCTTGATGCGTTAAGATGCGCCCACGCTCTCCAGATACGTAAATTAAAAATCGAGATTCGGCCGACATAAAATACATGGAATTTCAAAAATGAGCGAATGAAATGTCACCTTCCGTCAAAATGTGACGCGTTGGTTCTGTCATCTCTACTCCGGCCGCCGCTATTTTCCGTCGTGTCGTGCGCTGACTGAGAACAAATGTTTTTTCAAGCATTTTTATGAAATGTTTGATCTCATCTTCCTCTAGTATCCAACCTACCGGGCATTTCTTAAATATTTTCCATGCGAATGTAGTATGTGCGACGAAAGTTTAAATTATCAGCTAAAATTGCTCATTAAAATATTTCTTGGTCGTCTTTGATTGCTTCTATATTAGAAACATCAATATTTGCATCTAACGTTAGATCCCAAAAATCGCATTAAAGAGAACTAGTTTAATGGGAATTATGAAAACTTGGCTGAAGTATTTGAGAGACGTTGAGCCCTATTGAGGCCGGAGGACAACAGACATCGCAACCAGGACCTCTCGGACAAAATCAAGCAGAGTGGCTCTGAACTAAGGAATACGAGGTGGCTATAAAAACGACGCCAATCAGCTGGGTGCTTTCTACGGAGGGTGAAGAAGATAATAGGTATAACGCACCGAAGTACAGTGTCTCTGAAGCCACAAAATTGCTTGCAATATCTTATGTCTAATGACGATGTTATATGCTAAAACATTGGAGCTGCTCAATGTGGGCAGCGAAATATGATTTGACACAACTCTATCGTGGATATGAAAATATGTTATAAGTACAGGATAGCCCAAAATAACATTAAAAATGTTAATGTGTCGATGTTTCGAAAGCCTTACCTATACCGCCATTTTGTGGTGGTCGTCATATTGGATTTAGAATGACGTCACATGACTTATTATAGTCTTCCTGTCATATACCATTTGACCTGATACCCATATCGAGGGGATTGTAAAGAGAAAATTAATCCGCCATTTTGTGGCGGCCGCCATATCGGATCTGCCGTAATATTGAATATACTGTATTGTTTGTCTTCAGAGCCAAAGGTGTATGCCAAATATCAGCATGATCTGATATCGGGCAGTTAGTTTAAAATCGGTTGCAAAATTTGTACCGGACAGACAAGAAAGCAAGTTATAAAAACGTGGTATAAATGAAACTCTTTCTGATCAAGAAAGTTGATTAGTCCTCAAAATATCCTCCTTTGCCTTCGATGCACAGCGACAAATGTTTACCGAAATTCAAAAAATATTCCACACTTTCTCCACGATTATTTTATCCCATTTCTCGATAAGTGCTGTCTTTAACTCATTTAAACTAATATTCTATGTAGTGCAGGCCCTTGCTATCCTTGCCTCTAAAATTAACCATACACTGTAGTCCATGGGATTCAGATCGGGAGAGAAGGGTGGGCATTCTTAAGACCTGATGAAATCAGGAAAATTGTCGTTTTATCACTGTCAAACACTTAAGGCCCTGTGAGCTGGAACAGAGTCTTGTTGAAACGACAATAGCCTGTTGCCGAAATGCCCCTGGCTCTAATGAATAACCACGGCTTCGAGAATGTCGCGGCGGTATGTTTCTTGCTTTATTTTGGCGGCATTTAGAAAAAAAACAAGGAGAGTTTTGCCTGTACCTCAAATGCCACCCCAAACTATAGTGGATCAGAAGAGTCAGCTGGTCTATACCAGATGCCTAAAATCAGCATCCCTAGATACGGGCTCTAGACCTAGTTAGGTATATGGATAAACTGTTTCGCCAATCCAATAAATAAAACATTTAGCGTTTTAGCGATAACCAACAACTGTCCCTGATTTTTGAGATCTAGCATATCATATTCTATCATTTTGGTGAATATGAGATTATTTACTTCAATAAGATCCTTTATAAATAGATACGATATATTTCCAATTTTTAACAGTGGCGCATCGTTTCAGAAAACGACATATTTCGAGTGGACCTTTTTGGCCCGTCCGTAGTATTACGTAGGACGGGTCATATAGTCTGATGCGTGCTGTGCGTTTGTGCGTTTGTTCGTCCGTATGTAGGAAGACTTCCCGTGGACCGATCTTCACCAAATTTGGTATGCATCCCTTCTGGATGAACCTAAGCATCACCAGGTTACAGAAAATTCGATCCGAGTCCCGCAGGTCCTGCTGCAGGTGCATCCTGGTTTACTTGGACCAGAGGAGGATGACCAATAGGTAGAGTAAGCATATCGTATATGGGTATTTTTGGAATCGTGGTGCCGAGAGAAACTTGTTGGAATGGGTTTTAAGCCATTTTGGATAAGTCAGCGGTTATCGATGACGGGACGTAGACCACGGTGTAGCTCTTTATTAATGTAACAGATGTTCAGTATTCCCAGAATTAATGCAGTTAGGTAGAGCCATTGATAACAGACATAACTCTTAGAAATCTTTTCTGGACTTGTTTCACCATTTTTTGACATTTTATCTAAGTGTACCGACATCATTGATGGTAAATTAGTTCGACTATAGTGCGGGTACAACATCGGTGGAATCTTTGCCGTGTGAAATTATCCAGAACGTAGAGGAAAACGTTTTGCGAAATATGATTTCTGAGAACTCAGTCAATTAGCTTATGAAAATGTGTTATAAGTAACACTCTTCTTCTGACATATAGATTGAATGCTGTTGGGTAAAGGCATTGTTAGCAGAAATAATCTCAGAAATATTTTCTCGACTTGATCCAACATAAGCAAATATATTGTCTTCTACTCCATCCAATGCGTATTTCGTCGATAATTTCACGGAATTAAATTAAAGATCAACAGAAAGTTGTAAATCTGCCTCAAATGATCGCACAATGCGCAGTCGCGTGGGCAGCTGGATAAATCGTAATATATTCTCTCGCTTCTCTCTTCTCTCTCTCTCTTTCTTTTATTCTTACGCGCAGAGCGGCCATTCAGAGAGCAAGCTTCGCTACAGGGGACGATAACTTAACACTTGTAAAATGACCACAACATCATTGACTCCGAGGCGGTGTTACACAGGGCGACGATTTGTTTCTTTTTTGTTATATATTTCATTGGTTTGTTTTCCTTTTTTTTACTGTTGGATGAAGGCTTCTACAATTTCAAACCACTCCTCTCTTATAACATATACATTTATATTTTGTTTGTTTCTTTTCTAAAATGTACTGTACAATGTTACATTGATAATAGTTTTGATTTATGAAATACGTACTTAAGCATATTATATTAGTACATTATATCTAAATGGGTCATGCCCCCCCCCTATTTTTGTTAAATTATGTACAACTGAATATGTTGGATATTTTTGACTTCGATTTGTCTGCTTAGGTTTTTGCTTCAGCGGTCACCAGCCATCCCGGCAGATTGAGTTCTTTCCTTATTTTTTATTTATTATTTCTTACGGCTGTTTGAAAACTACGTTAGGGTTTATATTTAATGACATTCACAAAGCAGTATATTAATCCACTTATTTGTACGTGTATTTAATGCGCTGGTTCTCAGCTGTCCTATCAGAAAACTTGTACTACCTTTTACCTGAAGCACCTGAAATATTCTGATAATATCTTTAACTGCACAGATTTGTTATTTCCGTGAAAATAAAATATCTTAGAAATCCGTTCCCAATTAACATGACAAACTCAAATTATGATAAGGTGAACATTAAAGAGGTTGTATTGACTGAATTTATATTTATATAAATACTGAAATTCGTCCGTTTTTATGACCTACTAACCATTATACGTTTACGTGTACTATCAAGCTCTTTTATTGACGTTTTCTTTTTGGAAAGAATTTTAAAATATTCAAGATTTGAAACACGCGATGGTGGACTGTCTTCCGCCGTTTCAGGAACCCACATTCTCGTCTCCAAACTGCTGTTATATCGAGATTCCTTTCCAAAAAATCCAGCATCAGAAAGTGATGATATGTACTATGATATGAATTTAAAAAAACATCAACGGTTCAAATCGCAAGCGTCGTTACTGGAATGTCCGTCAATTTCCGTCCCTTTCACATCCCACTTTGTTTAAGAAGTCAGAAAGAGAGCGTAATATTACTCATATTCAAATAAGGCGACCCTTTGGATGCTAATTAGAATGATAAACTGATTTCACTACTAACCTTAAAATATCTACTTGTCAATGAGAGGTAATCCTATAATTCGTCCTGTTGTACGTCCTATGGTCATTTTTATACGTGCTTATAAAGAATCTCACCATTTTAAGGCATTAGAACCGCGTTAAAACTTAATGTATTGTTAGAAGTGCACTTGTCCACGGTCAAACCTCGACTGATGGTGAATTATGTTGTGACGCATATTGGGATCAACAAATTGAGTTGACTTCGCAAAATGAGTTGAGTGACACAATGCGATGACTTAGTTGTCTCCATCCCAGGGAGCGCAGTTGCCGATGTTGTATACTAATACTCTGAATGATATCGTTTCCATCGTGTAATCCAGGCTATCGTACTGCCGTTGTATGTTCGAGTTGCTTGCACTATCAACTATCGTTGATAGGTCGTTAATATTTGATTGATCGACGGGATTTGAACCGGGGACCAGTCGATTAACGGCCGGCCACATTAACCACTAAGCCGATTCACTAACAAATTGTTTAATTTGTAGCCCGCGCTGGGAACTGCCCTATACCGCGCCACGTCTGCTCTTTCTCTTACAGATCGTAACCAATTTTACGTATAGTTGACGAATTTTGAACTGGCGTCTTTGGAATTAGGCTCGACCGACATTATTCATTGTGTCATTTTCATGTCTTAGAGATAATCGAGGCGTTATGTAATTTTGCTACAATTATAAAAGTATACCAATCTTTGATAGGAGTAATTTTAGAGCATAAAGAATGTTAAACATTATTTTAAAATACTCCAACCTCATAACTTTTCGAAAATATTCAATCAACAGCTGTGCCATTTAGTAAGTAAAGGATTTTTTATTCGGCTAGGATACGTAAATGCGCTATTACAAAGAGTAGTATAAGAGTATACCTCCTAGGAAATAACACCATTTAATGGCTAACGACGTCTCACATTAATTACATAAAAATAATTAAACTAAAACATTGCTGTAATTACCAATAAGATGAATTGATGCTCTGTTACATTTTTGATGGTGTATTCTTCTGACCTATGAATCAGTGAGTATAAAAACAATACAATACAATACAATTTCATTCCACTGCAGTAGGTAAGCATTATTTCTACACGTGGTTGCGAAATTGTATCTAACATTCTCAGTAATGTAATTAATTATGGAAAATTAAGTATTATGATAACTATTGTGACTTCATCAACAGCTAACTTTAAATCATCGCCAAAGTGAATATCGGCAAATAGCAGAGCTATACGAATTCTGCGCTAGTTTCTTCAGATGCCGTCTACTAGATAAATATGCAGCCCATAGAATTGGTGGCTCAGGATGGAAGCATGCGAGATCAAAACAATAGTTGATTAAATCGAACTGTTGGCTTCTTCAGCCCCTGTCGCCGCCTAAGACAGCGGTCGAGAGGTGGAAGCGCGGAAAATAGGAAAACGAATTACCGGGTTCAAACCCAGCGCACAGGTTTTTATAATCTTATTTATAAATATCGTAAGGTGGCAACATTGTGACGTCATCAATCGAATCTGGCGCCTCCGATTCCACCCTGAACCGCCGATTTTAAAGGTTGCATATTTATCTAGTCGGCGGCACTGGATGTATATTCATAATTGTATATTTGTATATTATGCATTACTATGTACATATGTATAATACGACAGTCGGTTAACCGGGTACCTGGTCCTGAGTATCTGTTACAGGCTCCACGAATAGATACATCACTCGCATTGTCATCCCGCACATCAGTCATTCCACGAGTTTATTTATGTCCCATCCCGTCGCGACGCATCACCATTCACCCACCGATGAGGAAATATACCCGTCTCATCGCTGGCCGGATCGACGACGAATAACACGGCGCGGCGCGTAGCCTGGAGGAATCGGCACAGATGACAAATAACTAGACTGTGTGCCTGTTTTCTCCAACCTTCGTTACTAAATAACTGCACTTGGTAGACAAATTCAGACACCGAACAACTGAATATATAGCATTCGGAAGTCTGGTATTTCATTATTTTAAGGGAATTAGTGTATCGCTAAATAGTCAACTCAGAAATAACCAACGAAGAAAGAAAGTAAACACAGATTCTGTAACAGTCCTCCATACAAGAGTAAAAGTCTATATATTGCGATGTGAGGAGCAGGCGTTAACATCGATATCGATGGGCGTTAATAACATACAAAATCATGCAATGAACAGTAGCCTGAACGCCTAGAAATGCTGAACGTTCAGAGATTTGGAGGCGTATTTTTGGAGGGTCAGCTATTTATTAATTCGAATATCATTTGATGTTTTCTTAGATTTCTTTTTAATTTTAAACAAAAATGTATATCTAATATACAAAACCTTCGCAAATATAGTTTCTTTCCTGGCTACTTTTGACGTTTCCCCAGAGCCGAAAGTCTTTCCTTGAAGTAGTCGATTCATGTGCGTCACTTGTGCGTCAGAGAATGTCAGTCGGTACAAATGCTTGTTGTAACTGCAAATGCTTCTTTTACAGAACTCATAATCGTCGGCCTTTAGTATTTTCGGACTTAAAGTCGTAAAAGTCGAGCGATTTGTGTGCCAAAGTTCTTTTTAATTTAGGACGATTTATATGTATTTGACTCCCCTCAAACGCCTGACGGCGGATCTTACGGAAGAGCGGCCGTTGTGGAGTATACCCAAACGCCACGGGCGACTGTTCGCTTGCAACACTTCCAGTTCCAGATTCCAACGCAGCTTCTCTTCATTGAGTCCTTTCCACAAAATTAGCATGTATATTTGGACCTCTGCGTCTCTTCCATATTCTTGACCATAACGCGTATCATACTTGGGAGACACCGTAACGCGTACCATACTTGCCGGTAATTTCAACCTTTTTAGTGCGTTTTGCCATTTCGAAGAAATTTCGCAATGAACCCGCTCGAGAACTGATCGAAAAGGAATTTTAATACGCACCACTATTCTGTTTTGTCACTTCGTTTAATTAATATTATTATCTTGTACGTTCTTGCAAACTATAGTTTAAAGGCTAACTGCACTAATTTCTGAATTCGATTCTTATGACTATCTTCTGCCGTGGTCCCAGCTATGTCCTACTGCCCGGATCCTATTGAGAAATTCTCTCAAATACGCTTAATCGTTTTCTGTTGCTCGTCGATGTCGGCTGAAGTGCTTCATTCATCACTGGCGACATGGCGAATGTAATAAGCGACTAAAGAGGAGGGTGGGGTTATGTCGATCCACCTTCGCGACCCCCCCCCCCCCTCCCCATTCTGGCCCACTCTCCCCTTTCAATACGCTGGTTTAGCAGCGTCATTGTGGCGCTAAGCGAATAGGGGTTCTGCACCATACTACTCTACAACGCTACATCGGAAGAGGCATTGAAACTTGTCGTACTTAGGTACTCTTTAACTCAGAATTCGAGATTCCTGTAGATATTAACGATTTCATATGCATCATTATCATTAGCACTTTAACTCACTGTGAATCTTGGCTTCGTGAAGAATGTTCTTCGATTCGGCCCTACCTTGGAGTATAGTTTTCCATTAACATTTAAATAAAATTAAACGAATTTAGCGCGTGGAAGTTTTAAGCGCCTGACTTTTCGGCGATGTTGCAACCGCCATTGTCCAGGGTAGACTTATGCGTTGTCAAGCGGCTGCGGTTAGGCGACAAACTGCTGCCGTTACTACGCAGATTATAATGTGGTGGGGCAGCAGGTTTAGCGCGCGTGAGTTTAGACAATCCGCCGTGCACACAACACTCACTGTATCTTGTGTTACGTCTTTGCGCTCAGCGTGGGCATTGAGAATATTTAAGAAGAAGATTCCGCGTAGTATAGAGTTTAAAACCGTCGTCTATATTGAAGTTTCGGGTTCTTATTTCAATGGCTTCCCAGATCATGCGCGGATAGTAAAACTGTTCTTTGGATAGCACAATGGTATTTTGAAACTGCACTCAGTGGTTGGTTCCGTTAAGCAATATATGTTCGCAGATCGCCGATTTTTCTCGCTGAACGTTTTTAACCACTTTGATGGTTCCATCAGTCGAGTGGCTATGGGCCGTTTCGTTTGTCCAACGTAGGCTAACCCACAACAGTATTAGAGCCTTTACATGCCTCAAAGATCGAACTATATTTTGGGTCGGTTTGAAGATCGTTTTTATATCGAATTTATTTAGCCTCTTGCTTACTCGATCTGTCAAGCCCTTGACGTATGATAAGAATGCTCGTGATCTGCTCTGTTTCTGAGTTTCGTATGTGCGTGTCTCGTGATATTTTCTTGCCAAAGCACTGCAATAGTCTTCGATTTCATATTTAGTTTTCCAGTTGGTCATTCCAAGTGCATTTTGGCCGTTTACCACAAAGTGAAGCCATCGCAGTTTTGGTCATCCGACGATTCTTTATTTGTTCGTCTTCTCCATACGCAATTCTCCTGGATGCCCCCTGAGATCCTGCGGAGTATTTTACTTTCAAAGACATCCAGTGCACTTTCATCTGCTTTGGTAAGAGTCCACGTTTCTCAAGCGTAAGTTAAGACCAGTAATTTCGTCCTCCGTGATAGCAGAGGAGAGTTTATTTTAGACCGAAGTCCAAAGTAATACCTACCCTTTGCAGCTATTCTTCTACAGAGTTCCGTACTTGCGCCACTATTATTCTATCTATACAGCACGATTTACCAGCTACGTCTATCGTGGAACCCATCGGGACACATTTTTTTGAAGTATAAAATATCCGTCAGAATTGTTTGAATGATACTATATACAATCTTTAGAGTCACAGCAAGATGTTTATTGTACTTATGTCTTCTAAAATATCGTCTCCATCTTTTATACATTTTCTTTTGTGTGAGGTGTGGAAAACAGGCCAGATCGGGGGTCGTTTTGACAGCTCAATCTGTCTGTGTTGAATTCAGCCACCCAATAAGCAACTATAGAAGAAGTTGGGACACTAGTCCCTAAAGTCTACTGGATGTCAAAAAAATTATCCCTAACGGAATTTTTTTTCAGGCACAAGTACCTACTTTATTACCGCTCCCAATTCGTTTTTTCCATAGCAGATTTTTTGTAACATCTCATTAATCGATATA
>JAOPUG010000053.1:21580465-21592430 GCA_027564375.1 Micropterix facetella | reverse complement strand
CTGCGTTTCGCCTCGTGGCGATAGAACGATAAATATCGTTAAAACACTCCGGGGTGGACGGGTTCGCCCGTAGCAGACGACACACCTAAATGCTAACTCACTACCCGAATGTAAGCAAATAAAATCAATATAATGGCGATTACAATATTTACAAATATAAACCTATTTTATAAAAATACGTAAGCTGTATATTCGTATTATCGAAGAATCGTCAACATTATATACATTTAAACTTAACCAACAAATAATTGCTATATTTTGTTTGAATAAATAAATATATATTGCCCAGGTGATTATAATAATGCATATAATCAATGGTAACACTCTTCAATGTAAATTTATTAAACGAGTCATGGCGTTTATGTACAATTATATCAAGTAGTTCGTGCAAAAATTTAACCAATCCTTCCAAAATACTTATATAAGTGCAGGATCTTTCAGTAGAGACGCTTGAAATATTTTAGGTTATAGCAGCCATGTTCTTAAAACAAAATCTGTCAAATTTATTGCAAATTGTTCAGTAGTGTATGGCAAATCACTATGGTGTTAAACAACGTCTGCAAATCATCAATGTTATCAATGTCCCACCCACAGATTTATAAACCGAACTGAACAAAAAGTTGCTATGCTACTGAATGATGGGCGGTCGGTGGGTAGGTACCCACCGCGTCGTCGATGCCCAGACTTCGGCAGATGTTGTTAAATAAAAGAAACACCTGTGCAACCCCGACAAAGCTCTCCTCTGCCTCTGGTCATTTATCCCTGAAGTTTCTGTGCCGTGCGTTTTTTGTTAATGAATGCAATAGTTATTGTTCAGGAATAGCGAGCAACGGGTACCTAAGCGCCTAAGCCCATCATAAAATGTTTCTTTGCCTAACACATTGTTGAGTGCTGGCCTCTGGCAAGTGTATCTATCTATGCATGAAACATAAAATTTAATAATTTAAATGGTAAGACGGTACAGGTTTAAATTCATTATTATTTTGCCATAATGTACCTACTTATACAGCCGCCCAAACTTTTAAGTTGTCAAAGTACATACATATATAAATTTCGTTTCGGGTATTTCAGGGGGAATTTGAACCCCCAAAACCCCCCCTTGGCTACGCCCATGAAATACAACATTAGTGACTTAAAGAAATACTTATTACAACAATTATATTAATAAAAAAATAAAAAGAGAAATGACAATAAGCATATAGGAAATTTAAGATAGGATGAATACAAATTAAAGTAAGTGTGTAATCTAATTAGTTGTACTTCCGAGTGTTTCCCTGAATTTATTTTATGTTTATTAGTAAGTTCAGTAACTATATATATCACTTGTTATTATTTTGTTCACTGTTGCACTTTATGTTTTTAGGCCATCAAATATTTTTGGACCATCAGTTTAGTGATTCTAATACAGTTATTAACTACCATGCAGCAACAAAATTTGAATAACATAAGAATTAATTGATTTTTTAGAAAACTACGCCGGTTTTAGAAAACTTAGAGATGCAATGTGTGCCGTTTCACTTTACGCCATTATATGCATTGGGTACGATATCATCTTGAAATGATATAATGGGAGCCATTCTGAACTTATTTCATTCTTTTCGAAAATGCACCATCGTGTAAGGTCACCAACATGCCAACAAATAAAATTATTCTAAAAACAAAACCCTAGCAAAGCTGGCTTAGTTAGCCAATAAAGCTAGTAGACACGTTTTACCTCAAAGGTTGTGCAGAGAAAATAAATTATGAATGTCCCTCCCTCTTTCCGCCAAGTTGACGCCTTGACGAAATTGGACATGGCGGATGTGACATATTTTAAAAAACAATACAATAATGATCAAGCGAAACACTAACAAAATCAACGCAAATGATGCTTTTCGACCCGTTTGTTGGACGGGCCACATAGTCTGATGCATGCTGTGCGTTTGTTTGTCCGTATGTCCGAAGATTTTCCGTGGACCGATCTTTCGCCAAATTTGGTATGCAGCCTCTCTGGGTGACTCAAAGCACCGCCAGGTGGCAGCAATCCGAGTCCCGCAGGTCCTGTTGCAGGTGCATCCTGGTTTACTTGGCCTGGGGAAGGATCTGACTAATAGGTAGCGCAAGCATAGCGTATATGGGTATTTTTGAAATCGTGGGGACGAGACAAACTTTTTGGAATAGGTTTAAGCCATTTGGGTGCTGCTGCAGGTGTTGATTTACTTGGCCTGGAATAGGATCTGAAAAATAGGCAGAGGCAGCATAGCGTAATGGGTATTTTTTGGAATCGTGGGGACGAGATACACTTATTGGATTAGTTTTGAAGCCATTTTGGTTAAGTCAGGGATTACCATTCACGGGACGGGATTACCATTGCCGATGTATATCGCTATTTTTCCTGTTATTAAAATGATAATATGGACATTTACTCTTTGAATGCACTTAATCGTATTGCAAGGCCGTTTTGTAACTTTCTAATTGTTTTTTTATACGAATTATACTTTTTTATTGACAAATTTACTGGTATTTAACCGAAGGCTCGGAATTTGGCAATTAAACTTTGCGAACCCGTCCACCACGGAGCGTTTTAACGATATTTATCGTTTTATCACTCCGAGGCGAAACGCAGAGGCTTGGGACGTATACAAATCTACGTACCAAGCTCCACCACTGCCCGTAAGAGTCCAACTCCTCAAGAGTCACTGGGAATGTTCATACCCAGTAAGCCTCCTCGCGCCCTTACTCCCAGATGCGGATTAGATTACTCCGATCCCCCGTCTGGTTACAGGATCGAGGTCGCTTGCGCGGACCTCTACCTCTAAAGCGGCATTCCTAACTGGATAATGGCGGATACGGGGCGGCCATTACTCGGCAACTCTCACCGAGATCAGATGGCCCACACTATCATATCTATGGATAAGCATTAGAGGTACCTACTTATCCCCGCTTTCTTAAGAAGCATACACTTCTAAAATCCTTCAGGCATTAGTCAGTGACAACATGGCTGGTTTGCCCGCCTCTTGCGCCAGCTGTCCAGGTCAGCCCGAGTTCCCGTCCCCAGGTCCACCGCACAGCGGGTTCACCGGATTGGTCCCTTATCGAGGAGGCTTCTGAATAGGAGTTGCTCCGCGAGCTGGGCAGACCAAAACACAACGGCCATCATAGCCCAGTCTGAACAGAACCACTATGACCCTAATGTACTATTAATTTTAACGATATAATTATTGTAAATAAAAACAATGTCCAGATAAGTTACTTACAAGCAATATCCAGATAGACCTCCCTTACCCTACCCAGCCAGGATGAGCTAAAAGCCGTTCTTATAAATCATACGATATGCCACGTTTAGATTTAGCATATAAGAAGTAAAGGGCCGCACTCCGCAGTCAGGTGGAGTTGAAGGCGGTTTGCGTTGCAACAATGTTCCTTTCATGTCGGCTCGCGCGGCGTTGCGATCCGCCGTTTTACGGCTTACGGCGGTACGGCGAGACACACCCATGCGGCAGGCACCGCATCGTCATCGCCGGACGCATATAATGCGCGCGGTAACGATTGACTTACAAAGGAATTAAAATTAAATTTACGACGCACCCTGGGCCGCGCGCGGCAGGCGCGGCCGGCGCGGCGACCGCGGCGAAACCGCATCGTTAACGCATGTGTTGCGTGCGTGTGCCGTCCGATAGGCTACTAAAGGTCGACCGCGTGAAGCTGGACATGATAGAAAAACTTAAGGGAGGGCAATTTCTGTGGCCTTATTCAGCCATTTTTACCAAACTATTTGTTTACATAGAAAATACGCATTCTAAAATTCTAAAAAAATCACAAACAAAGTGAAGAAAAGCAGGTTCACGTTGAATAGTAGTTATTATGTCGAAAAAATCATTATATTCACAGTGGAACAATGTCAAATTGTACATAGTGTAAGAAGAAAGAAAAACTTGGTTAAAGTACCTATGGATTTTTTTGCAAAAAATATTAATTGGAACAAAAGAATATAAAATACTTGTGGGATGTACCTATATCCCGGTTTTTTCATTATTTTGTTTCTAAACTTCGCGAAAACGTATTAAACACTACGACCTTTCAGATATAAACCAAGGGTATATAGTTACAATACAACAACAACATATACAATACAACCTCCAAGGATACCTAAACATAACAAGTTTGACAGTTATTCAGTCAATGTGCGAAATAACAGTAGATAATTTTAACATTTTTTACTTCGACATAACGACCGTTATTAATCGTAAAACCAGTTTCTTCAATTTTGCTAAACATTTTAGAATGCATATTTTATGTGTAAACGTTTTTTTCTATTAAAGTGGCAGAAACCCTCATTAGGCCTCAGCAATTCAAATTCGAACTAATTTATTCAGTCCCAAATTTACAATAATGATATATTACAATAGTCAGAACATAACTAGGCTGCCGCCTGTTCTAAGGTAGACAATTTATTTTAGTCAATTATCATTTTGCTTCTCAGAATCAATAAACTTTATTTTACTTAATTGTAATAAAATTGTCTTAAATATGTACATCAAATTCTAAAGAAATGCAATTAAAATTATCGATAAATTATTTGACGTAAAAATATGATTAAAATGAAAAATTTATATGATTATTTTAAAAATTAAAATTTCCTCAATAATATTAACAAATACACGGGGATACTATTGTAGTACATAGTAACTATGTTATTCTAGTAAATTTAAAATTATTATTTCTACTTATATCTACCTATGTATTTAAATCTAGGTAGGTACCTATACGGTGTTAAGTGTGAGAAAACTATGTTTGCTGGTAATTCTTTCTAAATTCCAGAGCGAGTTAGGAGAACCAAAAAAAAAAGCCAGCAAACTCGTGTGATGAGAAGATCCATGAAAAGAAATTTTGAAATACGTCTCAGGAGATCCGTTTTTAGCTAACCCTGCTATTCTTATATTGCCCCCAAATTGTATAACACCCTACCACTGAACATTAAAAACATTTCATATAGATTTAAAAATAAATTGAGTGCTTACCTTCTAAATTGTTCAACTGCAGACATATAAAATCTTATTAGATAATATTAGATATAAATTATGTACTTAAGTAGATATAAATGGATATAAGTGGGTATAAATAGAAATATTAATTTTAAATAAGTAGGTACCTTCTAAATTGTACGACTGCAGACAATATAAATTTATTAGATAATATTATATAAGTAGGTACTCTTGGAAAAGGACATCAGAAGAATACATACGTTTGCGGTTTTTTTATTGATAACCCTCAGTATCGCCTTTTGCGTTATATGAAGGATAGCCAGAAGAGTTTTTGCAGCACATCCCCAAGTTACGATGCCATATCGGATAACTGACTGATTGCTCTCTTAAGACTTCCTCCATATTGACCTATACCATAGTAAAATTAGAATTTCTATTCTACTATGCCTATACGTACCTATATTACTCGTATATTTGCATCACGTATTACTCGCATTGACATAAGCTACTCCATCATTTGTAGTATGGTAGACCTGGCATTATCCGGACTCTTTTTATCCTGAAGATTTGCTTAAATTCCTCGGTGGGTAAAGATATCTCACAAGGCATTCGTATATCTCCCGACTCAATAAAAATATGATACACATTTCGGCGGCGGTTCGAAATTAGCGGTGCGGCGCGTCGGTGATTGTAGCGTGCACCGTATTTCGGACTTTTACGAGCGTTAGTTGGGTTACCATTCGGAGAGATTTTATTATCGATCAAGCGAGAACCACCACACAAACCTGCCCCAGGCATGTAAATCACGAGCGGTGCATACCGACGGATTAACTCAACGTTAAATTGTATGGACGCGAGAGCTGAGAGAATTTAGAGAGAACTGAGCCCACCCAGAGCGGAATCCCTTTTAAAGAAGTCACAGAGCAAAATTGCCGCAATTTACGGTATTCGACAAATTAATAAAGATTGAACTTCTTTACAAGTCTTTGCAAAATTAGAAATCCAGCTAGAGTGAGCGCTGACTTCAAGGTATACCTACTACGCCCGCTTCCACTAATTTCTGAAATTAATATAGAATATCGTTCGGAGACGCGAGCGACGCACGTCAAGTTATCATACTAACACACTCACTGCGCCAAGTATTCCAGCAACTTAAAATCCCAACTTTGGCGCACAAGTTCCTAATGACCTACCTACGCAAAAAGTATTAGGTATACCAAGGTGCGAGATAAACGCGGAAAGGCATTCCCACAACACCCGGCATGGAAATGACTTGGTCCTATCGAAAGTAAATACGCCTAACTCGGTACCAAAACAGCTACTTATACTGATGCTTTAATTTAAACTGTGCTGAATGCTGCCACATTCAATCAAGTGCCTAAAAGATTACCTACCTATTGTTTCAAAATGGAAAAGCGGCAAATTATGTCGAGGACTTCGAGAAAACGGTTAAAGATGACTTTTAATTATTATTTCCAGTTGCCATCTTGAATTAATATTACTGTTATTTTGTTGACTATTTGCTTTCTGTTATTTTGTTGACTATTTGCTTGTGATGGCTTTTTAATTTTCTGAATATTGTTTCTATTGTTCATTTTATTGATCAGTTTACTTTCAAACTTATATTTTTGACGTTAGATTATTATATTCCTTAGAAATTTCTGTATAATAATTGTTATAAAGACTACAGTTGACAAGTATATATACTTTAAAAACTGCTACACTAGGAAATCGTACTTTACGTCATCCCTTAATGGTTGATAAGGTTGGGCGTTTCTGTGTTACATGTTCTACAGTCGAACTGTCACATGCGATCGGCTGTCGACCGGCGGCCATGTTGTCAATCTAGCTGCCACTTAGAGACATTTTAAGAAATCATGACCATAAATAATAGACCAGAGACGACCAGAAACGTCTTTTATATTAAGATTGGACTAGTTAAACGTCTGTTGTAACATTTTATTAAATGTTGATATAAAAATTGTAGAAAAAAACTACTGTTTAATATATCACATTTTGTTGTTGGATTTACCAATAAATTTGCGCGGACGATAGCGGCGCGGGGCGTCAGAACAGATGAATTCGTAGTGCGCGCAGGCGCAGTTGGTCGGATTCATATTTAGGAGGATCGTAACTTAAACGATCCGAGATGAGCGGTAAAACGGCCCGTCGCTATCATTATATATCACCGACACAATATCATACTAATGTTAATGTCGGCGGGTTTACGATTCAACCGCGCGAACCTATTAAATCTTCGCTCATCCCCACGCCCGGGAGCGTTCACAGGCTTCGCATCACTCGCGCGGAGTGCCGGATTACTAAAAAGGACAATTGGGCGCCCGGCCCCACGACAACGGGATTGATATCGAAATAAAAGAGGAATGCGCCTAGTATTTGGTTGCACAACGCAATCACGTTTCTCGCGAATGAGAATATTCTTCCCGTCTCAATGAAATTTGCCGCAGATTTTGCAGTGAGGACAGGAAACAAAGCATTTTAAATTGCAAAGTGAAAGTTGGCGTAAGGAATTTCGTGGCGAACGAAGAAGTCGCACAAAATAAGTCAAGTCATCAACGCTGTCCTAGTTGTCCAAAACGTTTCAATAAAAAAATACGAGCAACGGTCGGTTATTTCATCGAATATATTATTAAACTCACTGGCGCGAGTGGGTGGCTGAGCGGGCGTGAACCTCTCCGCGAATTAAAAGCGAAGTCGTAATATTTTTGGAGCCATCGGGCTCCTCCCTCCGTTCTGAGCGTCGCGTCGCTCAAAAGCCGCTGGTTGTAAATCACATTAACTACCCGTAATTACAACCCATATTTTCGAAACGCCATGTAGATTAAAGATTCTTCCAATACGGCCGCGAAAATGCACCATTAAAAATCCAGTAAGGCACCCTCCATATACTTTACCAGGAATAGAAATGTATTCGTCGTATAAACGGGTGTTTATAATGTCATCAATGCAAGTGACAGTTGGAATAACAAAATGGCCGCCGGTCGACAGCTGACCGCATGTGACAACTGAGCCGTAAAACATTACGTTTAATGCATCACAGTAACGCCGAACCCTACGAACAATTAAGGGATGGCAGGTCCGATTTTCTAGTGTCGTACGATAGTAGCATTGGGAGATAAGACACGTCACGATAAACAGTGGGGATACCGCTGCAGACTAGTCCGATCACTCCCCTATCATCCGATAAAGGAGGCGCCCGGCCAATGGCAAGCGAGCGACGCTCAGCGGCCGCAGCGATTGGTCAATTCGAGTTTTATAAAGGTGTGCCATGCGATGAGCTTTCATCGCGTCGTCCCCCTCGCGTTATCAATTCATCGTACTCGACCCGTCGCGGCCAATCCAGAGCTATCAAATATGTATGTCGGCACGTTTAACTGTGCTTGATAAGCCCGCCTGCTTTCGGAACGACGATTTTACATGAGAGGCGAAAAACTGAGGGCAAAACAGCTAAATTGCATTTTACGAATTGCATTGATACTTTGTTTTTCAGAAATTGGAAAATTAATAAAATTGTTTTTAAAAACCTACTCATTCAAAACATTAGGTAAACCTAATAAATCTAAAGTACCTATAGCAGAAATTCGTTTTAAACTGATATTATCAACCATCACCCTATGTTTCTGTAACATTTGGATTGCAATTAACTCGGTACGAATGACAATAACTTTTAAATCTTATTTTTGAATTCGAGCTGTTTTGTACGAAAATAATAACGTAATCAAATGCTTAGGGTACCTATTATTATTGGCGAAAATTACTTCTTGTGTATGAAGCAGCTCAAAAATCGAGAATGCACCAATAACTTTAGAGTGTTGACATTTTTTCTTCTATATATTATTACATCTTCTCCTTTTTGGAAGTTGTCTATTTATTAAGCTACCATCGGACTTGCCATCCCCGTGCCACAATATTGCCATCAAAAGAAATATATATCCTACCAAAACGAAAACCAGCATTCGGTCAAAGACGCTTCCTTTACCAGCGCAATTGACCAAGACACAATAAAAACCATAAAAAATAAACAGATTAAACAAATACTCGAACGAACGAACTGTGATTATGATTGGAAATAAATACATATTTTACTCCTACTTACATAGGTAAATATGTTATGCCTAACCAAACGACCATAGATCGAGCATAAATTCTAGGTAGGATAATTATTTGAAGGTTAAACTAGTCCAGAGTAAGAAATAGATATAGCTATGCACGATTTAATGTAGATTTTATTTAACGAAAAATAGTGAGATTCGAACAAAATAAATAGTGTAAGTAAACTAGAATCTTGACTAATGTAGGTATTGCCATTATATGCTATAACATACCGTGGATTAATAATGACATGGTTAGTCTGCGTAGACACTGCACAGAAACCCTAAACCTTAAACAAGAGAACAGGGAAATTTGAATTTATGAAAAGAGGATAGCACCTGAAGTAATGAATCATGCAGATATATTACACTAAAACAGAGCATATCTCACATGGGCGTAAGGGATATGGTGGTATGAGAGATAATATAGAAGCAACTTCACATGCTACGGGCGAACCCGTCCACCTCGGAGCGTTTCAGCGAAATTTATCGCTATATCACCCCGAGGTGAAACACAGAGACTTGATGGAGGAGGACAAATCCACGTACCAAGCTCTACCTCAGCCCGCAAGAGTCTTACTCTTTAAGGCGAGGCACTGGAAAGTGCCACCCAGCAGGCGGCCTCACCCCTTGCTACCAAATTTAGACGGATTTCTCCATCCAGCCAGTTTGGTCCCGGCCCGAAGTCGCTTGCGCAACCGCTACCTATCATAATAACGCGGCATTCCGTAACCCGGAAATATTGCGGACCCGTGGCATCCTTTACTCAGTAATGCTCACGGAAGATCGGGTAGCCATCGGGTCATTTCTAAGGGTAGGCGACGACTGGTCTACACCTACCCCCGCGTCTTAAAGAACATTCGTTTTCAGACTCCTCCGGGTATCAGTCAGTGATAACACGGCCCGTATGCCCGCCTCGTGTGCCATAAGTCCAATTCCGTCCAGATCCACCACACAGCGGATTCATCAGATAGGTCCCTTATTCGACGACGCTCCTGGATAGGAGCTGTCCCGCGAGTTGAGCCGACCACGTTGACAAATTGGTCATCAAACTATACGGAACCGTTAGGAACCGTAATGTAGAAGCAGATAGACTTGCAAGGCAGGAATCGCCACGTTCGCCAATCGCACCAGAGCCCACTTAGCACTGGCAGAGGGGTACACAAGGACCGTCTTGCGGAACAGAATCAAGGAGTGGATAAAGCACAGGTGGAGAGGAACAAACCTGACTCAAGCACAAAGGGTCATTAGGGAATCCACACTAAGATTAAGTAGTTACTCTCTGAGACTTTCAAACACATGCACATAGGGATAGTCGACGACTCCGTTTGCATTGGTTGCGGAATAGAAAATGCACCAGATGCATACATGTAGGTACATGCCCTGGCTGTAAGAAGAGAGAAAATAATGAGCGCATATGAGGCTGCTATGGCTGATGTGTGCGGCTTCCGTCCGTTGTGGATTCTGCTACTGCCTTCTAGGTGAGCTTGTTGCTGACCTATAGCATGGACTGGTGACCAATATATACAAATATCGGGGTAAGCCACAATAACCCTAAAATTAGTGCTAGGTGCGGGTAGCCGTCGGATTGGGTAACCCCCCCCCCCCACCCCTACCCTCCTCCATTCGTCATCATCATCATCAAGCTCTAAAATAATTAACACTATAGTATATCGACTACCAGGAACACTTGTCCCCTTCCGGGACAGGAGTTCCTAATAGTTAGCATATCAACCACAATAAAAAAAAATATAAATATTATTATGGAAAAAGTTTAAAAATACTTTGCAACCTTATATTTGATTTCATTTCCTCTCAACTTTTGATTATATTCGCTACTGAGAATGACAAAAATATTCAACATTTCATCACTTCAAGGTGCTATCCTCCTTTCATAATGTCGAAATTCTTAGCTCTCTTGTTTAAGCTCTTTTAGGGTCCTTGTACAGCGTCTACGCAGACTCTTTAATTCTATTTTAGCACCCTGTTAGTTTACTGTTTCGCGGTTTAACGCAATCTCGATTGGCCGTCGTCCGTGTCGATCGACGCGCATGCGCGTAACCCTTAATAGCGCTTAGCAAATCGCAAGCCGATGGAGCGCTGTGCGGCCGTCACAATGTTGACAAAGTGGAGGTAGGTGCGCACGCCGCGCGTTGTTGAGGGCCATGCGCTTCACGGCTTCCGAGTACTATGCGCGCGCGGCGGCATCAGCAGATCAAAGCCATCCAAAGCGGAGCCCTCTGACGGTCGTAAAAACGGAATTAGACGCAGAAGGGAGCTCTCTTGCTGCGAACGAGCGATCTGTGAGAGAAACCGGAAATTAAAAAATCATCTCATTGTCCGCAGGAACGCCAATCAACCGACTGCCGATTATGGCCAAGAGTGTCTTGGACCTATTCGAGCTCTACAACCTAGTGATAGCGCGAGGCGGGCTGGTGGACGTCATCAACAAGAAACTGTGGCAGGAGATCATCAAGGGTCTGCACTTGCCTTCCTCCATCACATCGGCAGCTTTCACCCTTAGAACACAGTAAGTTTTTATTACATAACATTAAAATATATGGGAGAGTCGGTAAGATGACGAAGTAGCGAAGATGACGAATTTGCAGTTCTAGCCTCATCTACCAGCATGCTCGTTGAAATAAGACTCATCAAGCCGGTCAGTCTTGTCACAAAACGTCAATAAGTTTCACGCACGCCGTCGTTGTAAATTTATTCACCTACGATAAAATCGTGTTTCTATAGGTATCTCTTAAATTATGGACAATTTTATTTTTGTAAAGAAACCCAGTTTTGAAGAAATTTTTCTGAAATAACGATTTTGGTTATAAGACAAGTTTAAAATTAAACATCAATTTTTGGATTCTAAGATTTATTACATTTACAGCA